>JBCEWE010000350.1:3739010-3829010 GCA_039877035.1 Silurus lanzhouensis | reverse complement strand
TACTACAATGGCTAAGGCTATTTATATTCATGCTGTAAAAATAATATAAAAACAATAAAAAATAAAGAACAGTCGGGCTACAAAACAAGAATTTGACAGAAATAGAAGCGCACTGAAATGAAAGCGGACTGAAATAAGTGTGTGAGGCAGGGTTTCATATTTATCATTAGTTGGGAACAAACAGTATTTGCTCTGTTTGTTTTTGTTTGTTTGTTTTTTTTTTTATTTTAGAATTATTAATTTCTAGAGGTCGACCGAATCATTGGTTTTGCTGGAATTTTGGGCTTCTGGCAAAAATCCATACCGATAGTTTTTCCAGGTTGCGGTTTTTCCGGAAGGCTGAAAAGGTCCACTGTCATTACTAGTGCGGCCTCTAGAGGCGCATCTGATGCCAATGGTGTCAATGATTCAGTTATTATTTATAATTAATTCATTACACAATTATATGTAATTATTAATATATTCATTTTTTTCTTTAGCACATTTCCATGATTCAGTACTGTTTTTTTGTTCAGAAATTTCTTCAGATAAAAATAAAATTTTATGAAATTGAAGTTTGAAGTATTTTATGTGAAGTGTCAAGTTTTTATCCAGTATCCATCGGTTGATTAATTGTTTATCGGCGATCCAACGTAGCGGTATTGGTAAAGTTCACTATCGTTCCATTTCTAATAATTGCAACTTATTGAATTGTTTTGGAATTTGCATATGTATTAGACACTCAGATATGGACAAGTAGATCTGAAAGTGTATGATTTTGTTTGTGTGTGTGTGTGTGTGTGTGTGTGTAACTCAAATGTGCCTCTTGTTGAGTGTCTTGTTTTGCTGAAGGTTAATGCGAGACTCCATGCTTCATGTGTAGTTTCACCCTGCAAAGCAGAAAGGAGAAGACAGACAAGGTTAAATGAGCAACTGGAAAGACTCTGATAGGTTTAGATTAAAGTAACACCTGAGCGGCCTTTTTTTTTTTTTTTTTTTTTTTTTGAGTGCAGGAACGTATAATAACCCCGCAGGCCAAGATGAGTGCAAAGCAGAAATCAGCAGATTGATAATCCTTTTTCTGCTGAAAACCCACTCTGACACCCTGCTGACACTGAAATCTGAAAGAAGGTGAAAGCATCACTATCTTATATATCACTAAACAAATTGATGCAGCGCTTTGGAATATAAATCTGAAATTACTGACTTGTCATCTTGAAGAGTATAGACTCTGCTTACAATATGTTCACCGTAGTTGAAACATTATATTCTATTACACTGCAGTTTGTGATGCTTTTTGCTGCCAGAAACAGATTCGAATAACGACCATATCCTAGACCCAAAGCAATTTCAAAGTCAAATCTATATGCAGAATAAATACAGATGCAACTAAACATCCAAACGCCAGTCCTAAAAATAAACTAAACGAGTAAAGCCAGTTGGACAGTAAACATTCAAAACCATTTCTAAACACAAACAAAACGTCTGAAGCTCGTTTTAGACACACACATAAAACATTTACAGATGGTTCTAGACACAAACAAAACATTTAAACCTAGTTCAACAACTAAATCTCATTTTAGATTAAGATAAGGACATTTAGGACTAGTTTTAGACAAAGATGCATCTAAAGCATCCATCTAAAGTTACGGACCTACACAAAACATTTAAAGTTAGTTCTAGACACAGGCTGAAGAACCAAAGCTAGTTTTAGATTAAACCTTAATGTAGTTTTAGGCACAGAAAAAAACATATAAAACCAGTTCTAAACTCTAGTTCTATATGCAGAGTAAAAGTCTAAAACTAGTCCTAGACACCACTAAATCTACTGTAATTCTGGATGCAAGTCTGTAAAAGTAGTTCTAGAAACAGCCAATGCACCTATATTTAATTTGAGATGCAGAGTATGCAAATAAAACTAGATATAGATCCAGATTAAATGTCCTAAGCTAGTTCTATATGCAGAGTACAAGTCTAAAACTAGTTCTAGACTCAGAATAGACACCGCTAAATCTACTGTAATTCTTGATGCAAGCTTTTAAAAGTAATTCTAGAAATAGACTATGCACCTACATCCAATTTGTGATGCAGAGTACGCACATAAAACTAGATCGAGATCAAGATTAAATGTCCAAAACTAGTTCTAGATACAGAATAAACATCTAAAATACATCTAAAGCTCGTACCCAGCACAGAGTCAACATCTAAAGCTATTTGTAGACACAGACTCAACATTGAAAGCTAGTTCTAGACACTATTTAAAACTAGTTCTAGATTGACTAAATATCTATCTAAGTATAATATCTAAACACATCGGAAGCAAGTTTAAGAAACAGAATTAACGTCTCTGGCGATGTCTATACATGAGCAAACATCTAAAGCTAGTCCCAGATGCAGACTGAATATCTTAAGATTTTAGTGAGCACAATGCATTCACAGATAGTTCTAGACACATCTAAAACAAGTCTCAGATTCAACATTCAAAGCTAGATTCCAGACACACACTTAACATCCAGATCCTTCTCTAAATGCACCGTATTCTACTAAAGTTCATTTAAAATCACAACAAACTTGTTTCCTAAACTGCCCGGTTGCTATGACAACAACAAATAAATGCTCGTGATTATTTTTAGTAGGCGGTGAAATATATCTCTCCGACATTACAATTGCAAACACGTATCGACGCCTTTCATCTAACAGATAACCTTCATTGCGCTTGCTCACTTTTATCATTACCGCTCGAACCGTGCGAGGAATTCGAGTCGTTTTCATGCTCTCGTGCGACGCCGTTAATGAGTTAGAGCTATCTGTGCCTTTAGCGACAAAGCACAATGCAAAACCTACTGATAAATCCTAGCATCTTTTAAATTGGCATGCAAGAATTGGATGAAAGGAAGCTTATCTCGGACGAGCTTCGACCAAAATGGGAGCAAGTCAACAGCAGTAAACCTCAGATGTCACCAATCTAATTATGAGTAACATGTTCAAAGTCAGACTTATGGAAATGAAAGGAAAGAAAAGCGTTTGTTTAGATGTGAAAAAACATTTTTTTACCCGACCAGGCAGCCAAACTATTATAACAGGTAAGTTCGTAGCTTTAATGCACTCTCAACTCTTTTCCCTATGGGACTGCTTTCCCCTTCTGGTAATAGAGCTAAAGAAATAGCTCTCAATGCACCATTAAACCGGGTGGAGAATTAAGTTGGACGGAACTTAATTATGTCACACGCGAGGTCCTGCAAGTTTGAGACTCAGAGAAGGGCAATATTGCTGGCTAAAGAGCGTAGACAGTTAGTTTAGACACTTAATTAGAATCAATCATCCATATACACCAGAGTGTGGCTTTAGCCTGCTAAGTGAAACATTAGCATTCACGACACGATACGAATAGGTAGGATATAAAAAAAACAAAAAACGCTTTGCCAGAACCTAGGAATAAACAGATGTAGTGTATTTCAGGGAGGTAAGAACGCACTAATCATACTCGAGCCCAAAACACAAAAACAACCGCCTCGGTCTGCTTTCAGATGAACCTTAATGCGCTAGAATTGCATCAAGAACAACCCTGATTAAACCCAATCGCAGGAAGCGAACAAAACAAGCCGTGTTTTGGTTAGTGAGCAGTAGTTTTGGAACACTGGCTGCTCACCCGACATGTAAAATGGCAAAACGATTACAGATCTGTCAGTCTAAAAAAAATAAAAATAAAAAAAAACTACATATGTCTGGGGTGAAGAAAAGTAATGCAGGATGGAGTTTATAAACTATGCATCTCTGTGTTCTCAGTATTTGGTTCATTGCCACTATTTCTATGTTGCATATATTTTCTGTCGCCAGATTTTGGCCCAATGAGTAAAAACGCTTTTGTGTTGCTTCCCGGGGAGCCACGTCCCACACGCCTCTCGCAGAACAAACGTGTTCTGTTTTCTTTTATCTGTTTGAGTTTTGCACATTGTGAAACTTCATCAGATCAAATGAAAGCCTTAATCACTTTGAATCAGTGTGAGTGAGTGGAAGCAGGCAAAAAAACCTGGCAAATAATAATCCAACAATCCAAGCTGGGTTTTTTTAATAGATACTGTAATAATTATGTATATTATATGATACTTTTTAATGATATGTTTTTTAAGCTTCAAAATCCAAAGTTAGCTAAAGACATCTATTCAAACGATATTTGCTAATTAAACATCCTGAGCTTATTTTGGACACAGTCCAACCATCCACAGACTAAATGTCTAAAGCTAGTTCTAGACACAGACCAAAACATATAAAGATGGTTATAGACAAAGGCTAAATGTCTTAAAGTTGTTATAGACACTTACTTAATATATAAAGCTAGTTTGACACAGACTTGATATCTTAAGCTCATTCTTGACAAAGACTATATATCTAAAGCTAGTTCTAGACACAGACTATACACCCAAAGCTAGTTCTAGACACAGACTATACACCTAAAGATAGCTCTAGACACAGATGATACATCTAAAGCTAGTTCTAGACACAGATTATACATCTAAAGCTAGTTCTAGACACAAATTATACAACTAAAGCTAGTTCTAAAAACATACTATACATCTAAAGCCAGTTCTAGACACGGACTATACATCTAAAGCTCATTCTAGACACAGACTCTACATCTAACGTCTAAAAATCTACATATCTTACATCTATAACATATAAATTCTGCAACATTTGCTAATTGAATTGTTCTAGACACAGGATAAACATACATAGCTTTTTCCAGACACAGACTAAATATTTAAAGCTAATTATAGGCAGACAGACATCTAAAGCTAGTTCTAGACACAGACTAAACAGCTAACATCTAAACATCCATGTCTCTAACATGTATATAACATCTATATCATCTAAAGTCAGCAACCTTCACAAATTAAACATCCAATGTTTGTTCTGGACACAGACTAAACCTCCACGGCTTTTTCTGGACTCCGATTAAACATCCAAAAGTAGAAGACTACATAGTGACAGCTACATTAAACTTAAACGCTATTTTAAAAGACATATAAAAGTTGAGCTTACATAAAACATGTTGCCCTGATTGCTTCGTTGCTATCCCAATATTACATTTACTTATTGATGATAGATTTTTGTATTAATTTGTGGTTATTACTTCATAACTGCATTCATGCAATGGTAATAAAATACTGTATATTCTTTAGCTAATATCTCAGCGAAAATCTGAAAATAAGTTTCAAGTGATACTAATGCAAAGCTAATACCAATCCTAAATACACTGATCATCCATAACTTTATGGCCACCGCTCAGGCATATCCTCATGACCACCTGCCTAATATTGGGTTGGTCCCTCTTTTGCTACCAAAACAGTCGTGACCCATCGAGCATTAACCTCTTCAGCAGTTTGAGCTACAGGAGCTCATCTGTTGGACCGGGCGTGCTTTAATAGGCCTTGGCCGACCATGCCCAAGAAATAGCTCACAAAGCACCATTAAACCGGGTGGAGAATGAACTTTGACAGAACTTAGTTATGTTACATGTGAGGTCCTGCAAGTTTGAGACTTGGAGAAGTGCAATATTGCTGGCTAAAGAATGTAGACAGTTAGTTTAGACACTTAATTAGAATCAATCATCCATATACACCAGAGTGTGGCTTTAGCCTGCTAAGTGAAGCATTCATGGTGTAAAACGGCTCAATAAAACAAAGACAGTAACCAGGAACAGATAGATGCACCTCCTGAAGCTAGAAGGGAAAATGTTCTGGTTGACCTGTTGAAGCAGCAAGACTTCATTTTGATTGAATTTGAAACACAATCAACTGATCATGTTTCTTGGAGAATCGGAGCCAACCTAAGATGGAGAAAGAATCTGTAGGTGCACTGTCATTAAAGTAAAAAAACAAACAACAAAAAACATTCTACTTGAATACGTTTTGAACTGCGACATACTGGGGTCCCTCGTTCACAAGAGAGTTCGAGCCCAAACCACATCCATATGAATAAGAGAGAAGAAGTGTTTCCTCATGAAAATACACTTTAGCGCCAACTCCTTTAGCCTTTATGGCTTAGCAGGCTTCCCAGTAATCCATCATACAAATGAACACAACATTGTATTTTCACACCTGCTTGCTCTCCCTGGACCCAAATCCCCTCTCAGGTCTCGCTCTGCATGGGAATGAATGAGATGGATTGCCAAGGAGAAGCGTTATCTAACAGGTAGGATCAACTACACATTTTGTAACCGTGAGGAGCCAGTACAGGGGAGAGAAAAACAGAAAGAGAGAGATTGATAAGCAAATTAGAGCACATTATCAGATTTTCACAAGATGGATTTTCCAAGCAAGAGAGCATTTTACACTCAATTCCCAAAGCCTCCTATCCAAGTCTTCATGGGGCATCAGGTGAAGGAATAGATAAGGTTGGGAACCAGGGGTGGTAAAAGTTCTCAAGCTCTTTTACTCAATCTATCTAAATAAATACTCTACAAAAAAAGAAAGTCTAGTGAGTTTAGTTTGCCTCTTTTGATTACGGAATAAGGTTTTAGAGAGAACAGCGTTATTTTAAATCTCGCAAATGAACACTTTAGTGACAAATACACTGTGACATTTTATATCTGGACTACTGTTAAAATCTCGGTCATATCCATATCCATACCTTTCTGTCTTTTTTTGTATACAGTAATCCCCCGTTTATCGCGGTGGTTACGTTCCAAAACCTCGCGCGATAAACAAAACAAAAAAATGCTATAAATGGACGCATCCCCAAAATGCTTTTCTTTTTTTTTTCTTTTTTTTTATTGTTTAAGCCGTAAATCATTGTAAAACATTAACAAGAATATGGCAAGATGATTTTTGTGTCAATTGGTAGAAATAGAGTACATATCAGATTTATACCAAATACATGCACTGTACAGTATACAGTTCTGCAGTAGCGTAGCCTGTGCGTAGTTTCTCTGTTTGTTTATTGGGTAAAGTGTCCTATGATGTCAAAAAAGAGGCTGAGACAAATGAATTATGTGGCAAAGGCAATTCCGCGATAAACCGGGGGTGTGAGATTCGAACTTTCTTTCGGCTTCTCCCATTAGGGGTCGCCACAGTGGATCATCCGCATGTTTGATTTGGCACGTTTTTACGCTGGATGCCCTTCCTAACGCAACCCTCCCAATTTATCCGGGCTTGGGATCGGCACTAAGAGTGGCTGGGGTTGGTTCCCTGACCGGGGATCGAACCCGAGCCTCAGCGGTAAAAGCGCCGCATCCTAACCACTAGACCACCAGGGAACCTATAAATATATATATATATATATATATATATATATATATATATATATATATATATATATATATATATATATATATATATATATATATATATATATATTTTACTTAATATATTCATATTTTATTTCTATTAGGATGTACAAAAAAGTAAAAATTTTAAGTCTACATACAGAGTAGCTTGAGGAGCTCAGGGTCTGGACAACCATGGAACCATGATACAAACTGCCTCGGTGTATAACAAAGCAAGTGTAGCTGCATATACTTCAAATAGATCAGCTTTTAGAAGCTGAAAAGTCACCTTATGAAATATTGCAAATACAGTGTTTGGAAATGTAATGAAGAGAATTTTCTTAGGACTCAAAAAAAAAAAAAAACTCAAGCGGATGCAAACGAAAAGCTGATGATTCAGTAAGTACATGTAACGAAGGCTGGGAAGAAACTCTCAAAAGGCTTTTTGTTGCTTGCAGAATTTGTGACTGTCAAGAAAAGAACTGAACATTTCCTTTAAATCAGTGCCCCTCTATTCTTTCTTCCATAAACGGTTAAACGCTGGAATCCACACATAACTACTCCTCTGTGGAGAAAAAAACCCGCCTGACGGAGGACCGAGCTGCCTCCATGCCGCTTCTTTAGCAGGAAACGAGTTGTGCTGACAGTTTCATTTGTGTAGCGCGCGGAGGCCTGCACACTAATTTCCTTGGCCTATAGGAGATTGTTCTGTTAAAAAGAAACACACCGGCACAATGGTCTCATTATAATGAGGCACTGTAAATCCAAACTGCATTCATTCTCCCCTTCATTTGCATTGAAATGGAAATGCCATATTTCATTCTCTTCCTCAGTAACCTTACACTTATTTATATATTTACAGTACGGTGTAAAAGAGGGGACCTCGCTCCCATGGCTCTGTCGACTCGAACGATACTGAACGATAGCGATAATAATAATGAAATTCAAATGGGGTTGTGGGAGGAGAAATAATCAGCAAACCCCCAACCCCCACCGTCCCCGAACAAACACACACATTTCATATTGTGAACATCAGAGCTATTGCTGGTGAAAGGCCAAAGAAGAGGTGTTGCTTTAATATGTCCCAGTGCAGCATGATGGGATTCCAGAAAGGGGGGGAATAACGAAGGTCAAAAGTTCAATATACTGTCACACAATTTTAATACTTTTTATTGCAATAACGCGATGCAGTAACAATTCAATACGCTTTTTTCAGTTTTCTCCTGATCTCTACTCCAGTATGATCCACATTGATCTCTTTCTCCTGAGTCGAGTTCTCATCACTTGGAAACCACTTGCTCCCGCTGCAAATGGCCTCCTCATGGAGATACCAACATGTTAACTGATGTTATTCTGACTACGTGCGATTTCATCATGGACAGCCAGTTAGACCAAAGAGCGAACGTAAAATTCTGCATGACACTGGGCAATTCTGCCACAGAGACGTTTGACACGGAATACGTTTGACATACGCCGTTTGACATATGCTTCGATGAGTCTTTCGAGGTGTTTTGAGCAGCAAACACACTTGGAGAAGGAGCTGGAGAAGAACATCACTGGAAGATGATAAGAGTTCAGGAAGACGTTCAAAGAGCTTAAGCCCCAAAAATGTCAAAACCGTTCAGCAACTTGTGCATGATGATTGTCGGAGACCAATCCACATGATCTCATTTGCGCACCAACCCTACTCGCCAGATTTGACTTCCGCCAAATGGACTTCGCCCTCAACCCGAAGATGAAGATTCAGCTGAAACTTTGCTGTTTCCAGACCAGTGCAGAGACTTCCGGAAGTGTCAGGAACACTGGGGGCGCTGTTTTGCAGTGCAAGGGGACTATTTTGAAGGTGATAATGTGTTAACGTAGATAAATAAAGTAATTTCTTGTAAACAGAGCTAATCTCGAAACATAGCTGTGGATGTTTCTACTTTAAAATTAGGATTATGGCATTTGGACTGCAATTATTACTAACAGTTTTGCACTCCATCAGTGACCAGTCAATAAAAAACTGTAATGAATGTCCTGGTTACACAATAGCACTTTTTGAACATATAGTGCACAGTTAAAGAAGGGAATGATTTATAATGGGACTATCTGGTGTCACTGAGATAAGGCCAGGTTCCCTTTGGAGTCAAGGTTTCTTCAAGGTTTATCGATTTATACAGAAAGAAGAGCCAGTTTTATTTAATGGTAGAAACTTGACAGGTGAAACATTTTGTAAACCCAAAGATTTGTTAATTTTACAAGTAAATATTTGGGTTTCCGGTTTTCCCCAAAAGTGAATTTATTTGCTAATTTTCTTATAATGTATTTGTTGCTAAGAGCATTAAAATCGTAATATTATTTTATTGTATTGTTCTTTATGAAGCAACGCAGACTTGGTGTCTGTTCGAACGTCAAATATAACGTTGAATTTTTTTTCAACCGCTGTACAACAATTAAAAATTCATATTAATGCTCATTAGCCAATCCGGAAACCAGAGTGCAGCAGAACCACTGTAGATATCAAATGTCGTGTCAGGCCACGTGACAAAAACAGAAAAGAAATCTTCTCTCGTCTCTTGTATTATTTTGGATGATTTCTCCCGCTCCACTCTCCTTCAAGGCCCTGTGGTGTTAATTATACCGGCTCTCTCCCCTGGAGCAAGCGGAGCTGTGCGAGTGCATTAATCTTGATTCTCCACTTGACTACAAAGCCTCGTTTGAAGAGTCTCCTTTGGTAAGCCCTAAAGGCAGGGTGTGTGTGTGCGTGTGAGAGAGAGAGAGAGAGAGAGAGAGAGAGAGAGAGAGAGAGAGAGAGAGAGAGAGAGAAAAAAGAAAGAGTCACAGCTTTGTGTTTTCTCCGATAAACGTGGGCAACTCGCTAAGAATCCAAATCACCTGTGCTTTCCTCGGCGTCTGTGTTTGCTCGCTTTCTAATGAATTTTCCAAAGCCTTGCCGGTTTTGCCTGTAGCGCCGCCGGTGGCCTGTTTGCAGGGGTTTGTGGGTAATTTAGCTGCTTGAAGTTTTCGGCTGATCTGGGTTGGAGGGAGGGGGGTTGGGGGTGTTAGGGTAGGTCAGTACAAGCTCCATGCTTCTTTGTAACTCTGTACAATTCATTCGGAGCTGATGAATTTTGATGGGAGTAAATTACACATTCTGCTTATACTCTTTACGCTTCACATCTTACACGTGGCCTTGCTCCCAAGTCACTCCCTGTGGCTTTAATTACAGTAATGCACATCTTTGAAAGGTTTGGCCTTATTTGAAATGAACGCACTCGCCGATTATGCGCTTCTGAAAGATCATAACACGAGCAAGCGACTGGTCTCCTCACTTCCCAAGATGTGTACTGACAGAAGATGTGAAGCTACACAGTGGTAAACATGACCCTGTTCCAACTGTTCGAATTAAAAATGACCTTATTTTTTCCTAAAATGTTTTTTTTTTTTTTTTTTTTTTGCTTTACTGTGAATAGAATATAGATTTATAGGATCATTGCATTCTGTTTTTATTTACATTTTACACAGTATCACAACTTTTCTGGAAGTAGGGTTGTACACATGGGCATTTACATCCTGGAACAGGTTTTTGTCTCCTAGTACACTCACATATAGCTATGGGGAGCTGCTTCCCAAATCACTGGTCTATTGTAAAAGTACAGTATTTTCCCAGTCTAATTTGACTGGGGAGCACAATCCATAGAAGCACATCAGCCTTCTAGAATTTTATATTTGATATCAGGATCAGCTAGAACCAGGTGCAGTCTAAAAACAGCTTTAATAATTCACGTGTCAACTTGTATTAATACACTGACATCCTTTAGGCAAAGCTGGTCTACTCTAACAGTGACACAGGAGCCACCGCTGGTATGAAACTGATGAATATTCCCATTACGAAGAGCTAACACATGCGAGTTTGCGTATGCACACATCACAACGCGCTCAATGAGATGCAAACGCTTCTTAGATTAACTCCGTGTTTACAGTTTGTTTAGCATAACGCGGCACTGTTGATGGAATTTACAGAAACGCGTTCAGCGTTCATATGTACTATATTATGCAAACATCGCTAAAATGGCAAATTGTCAGCCACAGCTGTGAATTGACACGGGGCCGTCTGAGACGTTTAAACAAATCATGAATTAGTAATTGAACAAAAGGTGACACTTTGAATATACACTTTAGGGACAAAAGTATTGGGACACCTGACTTTCCGGACATATCTGGTTCTTTTCCAAACTGTTACCACAAAGTTTAAGGCACATGTCTTTGGACGTGCCAGCATGAAATTTTCCAATTTCCAACTAGGAGACCCTGTTCCAGCATGACAGCATGCCCCTGTACACAGAGCTACATGAAGATATGCTTTTCATGGTTTGGAGTGGTTTGGAGTCTTCTACAGAGCTCGGACCTCAACCCTACTAAACACTTTTGAGATCAATTGGAATGCTGACTACCCCCTAGGCCTCCTCACCAGACCCTTATGGCTGGATCTTTACAAGCACACTCCAAAATCTATTCGAAACATCTTCCCAGAAGAGTGAAGGGAATTAGTAGATCAAATTGGGACTAAATATGGAATGTGACACTCAAAAACCACATACCGTACTTATGACCAGGTGTCCGCAAACGTTTGGCAATATAGTGTACTTAATTATATAAAAGGATGTGATTGTTAATACACCAACATTGTGTACTGATTGATGAAGATATCACAAAATCTACCTTCATATAAGCCATAAAAGGGTTAAAATTCGACAGGGCATGCTGTAAATAGAAAATAATAAACCTTACAATGCCGAGAGCTACTCTCACTAGATCAAAATTTAATATTTCATGTAATTTTATTTATTTTTTGTCATTTTATTTTTTTTATAATTTTTTTTTCCCCCCCAAACACAATCAATTTCAGGCTTCTTTGCATATTTTGTCCAATAAGATTTGGCTGTGAGGTGCAAACTTTGTGGCTGCATGAAGCAGTGATTGAAGGTGGCCTTGATCTGATGAATAAAGTTTTCTTTTACCTGCTGTAAGAGACCAGATGGATGTGTGTTGCTTGTCTGGGGAAATCAGTGAAAGAGATGGCACCAGAAGGCACTGTGTGCAAAAGCTGTGTGATTCTCTGGGCAATGTTCTACTGGGAAACCCGTTGGCATTCATGTGGATGTTACTTTGACCTCTACCACCTACCTAAACCATGCAGACCAAGAACATCCCTTGATGGCAACGGTAGTTACCAATGGCAATGACATCTATTGATAGAATCGTTTGCCCTGCCACACTCCAAAACATTTTCAGAAATGGTTTGAAGAACATAAAAGTGCCTCCATATGCTCCACATCTCTGTCTGTGGGTTGAGCTGGACATAAATCTGACCCATGGACGCCCCACCTTGCAACTTACAGTGCGAATGGTAAAAATATTCCAAAATATTGGGTTTTGCAGTCATCATGTTATTAATTTTTCATATCAGCATTATTACTAATCTATAGCTCTTGATTGAGTCTTATGGCAACTGTTTTCCAATTCGGTTTCCCTCGCAGTTAAGAGAAGCAGGCGAGGCAACTTGCAGGGAGCTAGATTGCGAGACGAGCAAAACCCAACTCCAGGGATGTTCATTAGTCGTCATTGATCACCTGTCTTTCTCTTATCCATCCATCCCTTTCTGTTCTGCCCTTCTACTGCTCTGACCTCCCTCCTCTCAACCTTTAGGGATTGCAAGCCAGAGAAATAATTTACAACTGAGGAAATGTAAAGTCAGTCAATCTTCTTTCAGTGCATTCATCAACAGACTCGATCCAATTCCTTTTGGTTTTACAAAAGGCATAGCTCACAAACTGAATATGCACCAGGCCCTCAGCAATTTGAAGGTAATCCATCCATCATTTAGAAATGCATTAATACCAAATGCGTATATCCATATGAGACTAATTAGGGTTTTGAAAAACCAAGCTAGGTCCTGATTCTAGCCATTCCACCTCATGTATTTACAATGAGTGTGAAAAAAAAATAATAATACTGCAAAGCTAAACCTCCATATGGCCAATAAATAACTCAAACACCCTGTAAGACCTTGTCAGCAGATACGAGGTGGTATCAAAAAGTTTTGAAACTGGCTCTGTTTACCAGAAAGTACTTTATTTATCTACGTTTACACGCTATCACATTTAAAATAGTCCCCTTGCAGAGGAATACAGCGCTCCTATCGTTCCTGCCACTTCTGGAATGTGTCCTGAAGGTATTCTTTTCGAAACAGCAACCTTTAAGCTGAAGTCCATTTGGCAGGAACCCAATCTGGCGAGTATGGTGGGTGCGGAAATAAGATCATGTGGATTGTTCTCCGACGATTATCATGCACATGTTGCCTAATGATTTTGACATTTTCAGGAGTTGAGCTGTCTCAGTGTGTACAGCAGGCCTTGGTGTAATTATCGACTCTAGTCTTTTCTTTAAGGCTCATGTGTATAACATTACCAGGATCGCCAACTTTCACCGTAGAAATATTGCAAAAATTTGAAATATGTCGTCGGTTCAGGATGCAGAAAAACTAGTTCATGCTTTTGTTACATCTACATTAGACTACTGTAATGCTCAACTGTCTGGGTGTTCGTCTAAGTGCATAAATAAGCTTTAGTTAATGAGGAATGCAGTCTTTGCTAGATCTAGAAAATATGACCAAATCACTCAGTCTGTCAGTCGTTTTAATCAGTCTACAGGGGCTTCCAATTAAATCTAGCATTGATTATAAAATACTACTACTGATATGTAAAGCACTTAACGGGCTCACGGTGCAGTTCCTGCTCCATTATGATCCCCCACACCTACTTATATCAAAAGGTGCAGGCTATTTGTTGGTACCTGGTAATGTAGACTACAGCATGGGGCAGGGCTTCCCTGCTTACAAAGCCCCAAAATTATGGAACAGTGTTCTAATTAGTTTAGCCTTTTGAGGTTTAGTTTAAAGCAACTATTGCACATAACTTGCCATGTATTGTAGAGTAGACCAGCTTACATGCCTGCTTTAGACCATAGTTTGCTTTAGTGGAAGCAAACCCCAGACCACTATTTTCCAAGGTGCCAAATATCAGTTCTCTGGACTGCTTCAGGGAAAAAAACAGCTCTTGCATTTTACCAATCGTATCTAACTCTAATGGCAAAAAGCCCTAATTTGATTTGTTTGCCTGGTGTCTGCTTAAGCCATTCATTTCAACATAATTAGCCATTTTATTTACTAATTTGCCTTAATTCATTTGACATCATTAATGAAATATATATCTAATAGAGTATAATACACTCTATGGACAAAACTATTGGGACCTCTAAATGAATTAATTCAGTTGTTTTAATCAAAACCAATGCCACAGGTGTATAAATGTAAGCGCCCAGCAATGCATTTACACACATTGGTAAAAAAACAAAAAAACAAAACTCTTCCTGAAGAGCTCAGTGAATTCGAGCGTGGCACCACAGTAGGATGTAGAATAAAACCTCTGCAATTGGTCAGTTAATAAAAATGTCATCCCTGCTACAGTCCACTGCAAATGGAAAGTAGAAGCGTTGAGGAACAGCGACAATTCAGCCGCAAAGCAGATGACCATGTAAAGTCACACAGCAGAGCCACTGAGTGCTAAGGCACATGGCGCTCTACTGATTCTATAGCTGAAGAGTTTTAAATTTGCACTGCAATTAATGTGAACACAGAATTCTGTGTGGCTGGAGATTTATAGGATGGGTTCCCATGGCTGAGCAAAGCTGCATGCAAGCCACTGGACTCTGGAGCAGTGAAAGTGTGTGTTATGGATTGATGAATCCTGCTTTTCTGTTTGAAAGTCTGATGGGCATGTCTGGATTTCTCAGATTCTAGGTAAATTTTAGCTGCCATTTGTGGAGGAGGGATAATGGTATGGGGCTTTTTTTCCCCCAAAGATTGAGCTTGACCGCTTACTTCTAGTGAGAGAAAAATTTAATTCTTTAGAATACTCAGATATTTTAGACAATGCCATGATAGTATCTTTGTGGGAACAATTTGGAGAAGGTCCTTTTCTATTCTAGTATGGCTGTGTGCCTGTGCACAAGGCAAGGCAAGGTCTACAAAGGCATGGTTGGATGAGTTTGGTGTAGAAGAACTTGACTGGCCGGCACAAAGAACTGAGCGCAACCCATAGAACGCCTTTAGGATAAAAAGCTCTGCTGGATAAATGGGCAAACATTCCCAAAGAAAGACTCCAAAATGTTGTGGACAGCTTCCCAGAAGTGTGGAACTGTTATAGCTGCAAAAAGGGCAGCAACTCCTTATTAATATCTTTGTATTTAGAATGAGAGGTCAGTACAGTCCCTGCTTGTGTGATGGTCAGATGCCCCAGTATAGTCCATACGATGTGGTATCAAAAAGTTTAAAAACTAATGGTGATAACTGGTGTCTGCGATTTCATCATGTTCAGCAAGTTAGAACAAAGAGTAAATGTAAAATTCTGTGTGAAATTGGGCAAATCTGCTACAGAGTCATTTGACATGACATATGTTTGACATACAGCGATGCTTCGATGAGTCGTTCGAGGTGTTTTGAGAAGCACTTCAAGAGCTGGAGAAGAACATCACTGGAAGACGTCGAGAGATTAGGAAGTACTTTCTTTTAATCAGAGCTTCTGATTAAAAGTTCTTGGTACCACCTAGTATAGTAGATTCACAGAACGTTTTTAAAATACCTTGTTCGTTCAAGTAGATTTGATTTAATATTTATGACAAATACATCTGCAGGTTACAACTAAATTTAAAAGATAAACCATCACACTTTTTTTTTTTTTTTGCTAAATTGTCTTTCTTGTTCTCTCTGTCCTTCTTCTTGGAAGCTTCTTGGAATGTCAATTGGCGATATTTTAATAGTGACAGTCGAGCAGTTAAGGCAGACTTATCGGTGAAACTGTAGCAATATTTCAATATGTTCAGTTTGTAGACGAGGGGGCAGTTACGTGCCACTAATTGTCCCTGTAGGCCTTCTGGGCTGAAGTGGATTAATATTAGCATCATTATAATTCACGGAATGTCCACATCCACTGAAGTAGATGGTTACTGCCCTCTAATCTTAAATGGAGGCATGGAATTATAGCAGTATGTATATGAAGACAGAGCGCCTATCCAAAGTATGATGAATATGGAAACACACGCAGTATTCATCATTAAAATAGCACTTCGAAGTGTGCAACGCGTCTCGCAGTAGTGCGTCGGTTTAAAAAGTCAGTAATAAATGCAAAATATGGACGAATGTCCGGGGGTAATCGCTTGCAACCCCTTTATTGAAAATGTGATGCTACAGAAAAATATAAATCACAGAAAATGTATAAATCACTATCACGCATCATTATGGTCCTTGACAGAGACTTTGAATAACGAGATATGCTTCTGTTATTAAATAAGATATGCTGCATTGCCGCATTAATTAAACAATCGATACAGAAACTGTCACACAAAAGCAACAACAATTGATCGCTTGTGATTCAGCAAAAGTTTGCGAAGTTTCTTTGCCAACTTCGGCCGTTCTATTTAAGTGACTCGAAGGTTATTAAATCTCTAGGCACTGTAAACAAGAAACCGCGGTGCACATACACAAACACACAGTACTGTGCTTATGTACAAATAACGATCCAAAGAAAACAGCTTTGGTGAAAACTGAAGTGGCAAATCAAAAATACAACTGGAGGACGAACAGCATGACTTCGTCTACAGATTAGTTTGGCCTGGAAACCAGGCCTGAGGAAGCAAACAAGCCCCTCTACTATAACACTCAGGAACTGCCTTGCTGTTGTTACTCGCATGGGTGAAATGAACTGTCTAGGTCTGCAATTATCGCTTTTTTAAACCTCCTCTACAGCATTCCCATCTCTCTTTTTCTCTCTCCCTCGCTTTCGCTCTCTGCCCCCTTTACCCACACTTTTTCTTCCTAACTAGTGCCTCTCAAGCACAAACATCTGTTCCTCTACAGCTAGAGGTGAGGCTTGTTTGCAGGAGTGGATGATTTTTGTGAGCTTCATCATTATCTATTTCTCCCGCTGGTGTTTGTGTGCTGCAGCAAATGTGAACAAGAGGAAATGAGAGTATTAGTGTATATCCAATATCTCTGTTAGCCATTACAAAAGGATCTACTGTATCTTATCTTATCTACCTACCTGCCTACAGGTATGTCTGCTATCAAATACATGTTCCTATTTTGCTTTTTTTTCCCGAATATATAACATTAACCATACAATAATTTACATACAATTTACGCTACATACGATATTTTGGCCAACCGCTTCAGTGAAAAGCTGAAATATATGAAATGTTTAAATAAATTTCAGCAAAAGATTTGGAGAACTAGGCAGCATTAATTTGTCAAAAAACGGAAGGAGAAATTTAAATATGCCCAACAATGATTTCAAAACCAAATTTTACTTTTTAAAATTAATTTGAATTTTTTTTTGTTTAAAAATTTTAAACACACACACACACACACACACATACACACACAAAAACAAATAAATTAAGCTTTTTGTTAGCATTTATTGTTAGTATATAAGTTATATAGTATAGTAATAATATAGTATATAGAGTGTGTATATATATATATATATATATATATATATATATATATATATATATATATATATATATATATATATATATATATATATACGTGCTATAGAAAATCTTGTTCCTGCTAAACTTTTGTATCTTCTTAAACCTGGAATTTGACTATAAATTTGGTCTATTTGACGTCAATAAACAAAAGAAACATTATAAAAAATTCAAAAAATGTATCAAAAACCTTAAACTAAGAAAATCGTAAGTTATTTTAGATATTTTTTTATCCATTACACGAAATCTGTAATCAAATAATTTCTTGCCAATATTCCATGTCAATATCTGAATAGGAAAATCTGAAAATAGATCTGAAAAAAAATATATAAAACGTTGTTGCTCAGCAGACATGCTCAATAAAAGCACCTACTACACTATAAATACAAAAGTATTAGACAAAAGGACTTTTCCAGCCACATGTGGTTTTGCATTTATAACCCATTGTAACCTGTTGCTTCTGTAACCAGTGTTGGCCATATTATCCCTATTATCTACTGTTTTATCTATCTATTATATTATCTATTACCTCTATATATTATATTATATATCTCACATTATACTCTTTGAATAGGTTTTGCACCATCAGAATGAATGTTACTTTGGCTATTGGGAGAATATTCATGCTAAAACACCAACCAAGCACTAATTAGTCTTGCCCCAAAGTACATAAAGTCAACTTTTAGTCTATTTTTAACCCACAATGTTTGTTTCATTCAAGGTGAAGGTTCTTTATCAAAATCTAGAATAATGAGAAAACTACAGCAGGAGGCAGAGCATGTTTTTTAAGCCCTCCAGCTACAGAATAATCATCCTGTTAATGTTCGGGATTCAGAAAGTCCAATCTTTATGTCCAAGTTAAAATCCTAGTCAAGGATTTTGTTAAATAACTAAAATCCTTTCAGTTAAATGTAGATACGGAGGTTAATTGTGGACGTAGAGAGGTTTAGCAAAACGCATTTACAAGACATTTTAAAGCACTTGATGCAGTGAGTCCTTAAAAGAATTCTTGAAGTCAGGATGGTTGAGCATCTTAATGATGATCCACGCAAGACAATAATCTAATTCATTTCCTGTTTTCTGAACAATGCTTGTGCTTTGTCTGAAAAAAAATATCTAATTTCCCTGGACATCGCACTGGCATACACTCTGGAACAGACAAAAAGAGCAACAATCTAAAAAAAAAAAAAAAGACATTTGTTCATTTGGTGTGTTTTTTTCTTCTTTTATTTTTTGTAATTGCGACACGAGAGACAAGGTTTAAAAATAGTTTGACTTGTTGATGTCGGTGCACTCAATCAGCCTCCTACGTGTCAAGGAAACAGAAACGTGGTGGGTTATTCCACAGACTTAGCAACCAGCAGTCGCCCTCTCTGATGTCACACACAAACACAGACGCACACACACACACACACACACACACACACACTCCTGCTTATTATATTAACACCTGTGCGAGAGTCTATAATGATGCAAAGCTTCAGTGATTAACGGTAACTATGCTCAGGTCTGCGAGCGCTTCAGCGGCGCTCTCTAATGACAGCACGTCGAAACGAATTTGTCATGGCAACCATTGACCTGTCTGCGTTTGTCCGGAATTAAAACATCAAGACTTCTCAATCGCCGACGCGTCCTTCATGAAATTAAGAGGACGGCGGGATGTTAAAATCGACCCCCGTTCCCTGCGGTATGAAGGAAAACATAACTTCCAAAGAAATCTTAAAACAAAATAGTGTGTGTCAATTAGACTACAGCATTCATTTTACATAATATAGAATATATAGAATATAGAGACATAAATATGCTCTCACTGAAAACCTTAAACATCCAACACCATATGGACAAAAGTTTGTAGACAACTAACTATATATATATATATATATATATATATATATATATATATATATATATATATATATATATATATATATACACTCTATATACTATATTATTACTATACTATATTACTATTTTATAGTATTATTACTATATACTATAATATACTATATATACTATATTAATACCTACTGCACCTTCTGTACATTGGAACCTCATACCCTATTTATCTTATTGTTATCTATTGTAAATAAGCCACTTAGGCACTTCTGGTTAATTGCAAACTAACTAACATTTCATTGGCTCTGTACATGTACCTTGCACAATGACAATAAAGTTGAATCTAATCTAATCTAATCAAATCTGATCCAATAAGATTCATATGTGCTTTTTGAGTGTCCAATTCTACATTTAGTCCCTACGTCCCGTTACAATAACCTCCCCAACAGGTGTTCATTGAGGTTGAGGTCAGAGCTCTATAGCAGGCCACTCAAGATCTTCGAGTCCAACCCCATGTGAAACATATCTTCATGGAGATGACTTTGTGCATGCAAAGACTTCCTATACAATTACCTGCACATGCCTTCAAATGTAGTCAGCTACATAAACAAGTGTACAAAATGTATAAAATAAAATGTGCCTGGGAACATTTTCCTGAAAATCATTTTCATATATACTCTATAGGACAAAAGTTTGTGGTCAACTAACCATAAGAATCGTTTGTGATTTTTGAACATGCCTTTCCACATTTAGTCCCCGTTTTCTTTCAAAATAACCTCCACTCTTCTGGTAAGATGTTCTACTAGATTCTACTACTTTCTGCTCATTCAGCCACAATGACGTCATCAAAAATAGGTGCTGAGGCTTTTGGGGTGCAGTCAACGTTCCAATTCATCCCAAAAGTGTTCAATATGGTTGAGGTCAGAGCTCTATAGCAGGCCCTTCAAGATCTTCTACTTCATCTCATGCAAATAGTCTGTTCTGTTTGATTTTTATGCTGGACAAAGGTTTTGGTTTATGTGAAGAGAAAATCGAATGCAAATGCATCCAAAAACATCCTACTGAATTCCCCCATTAATTAAAAAAAATTAATGAATAGAGTTGAATTGTTAAGAGAAATAAAGTGCAAAAAATAGGCTTACCAGTGCTCTTTGCCTTTAGCTCTTTAAAGGTGTTGCAGCTGGAAAAAAGAAAGCAAATTAAAAACTTCTGCATCAGCCATCAGGACACACACACTTATACATACACATCAACAAATGTCCTATGATTAGCAGTACGGGTTGCAAAATTCCAGATATTTTTTAAGACTAAAAACTTTTCATGGGATTTACAGTAACAGAAATATATGGAATTTAATGAGAATTTACAAAATTGCAGGTTCGCCTATAACAGAGAAATTTAATCTTGTTGGTAAAAAGCTTGCAGGATAATTATGGTTAAAACAACCAGGTTTAATGCAATTTTAGTGGACTTTCTACCTGCACATTCATCAATCACATGCACACAGCACAATTACTGCAGGGCCACTGAAGCCACGCCCCCTACATACACTCTGCATTTCTCTAAAACATAACATCATTTCTTGAATCTTGAACACAAAATAAGGTAAAAATAAAAAAATTAATAAAAAAAATGTCATTTTTAAATCTGTATTAGTTTGCATGAGTAAGCTTATGACCAAATTTTTTTATATATATTTTTGTTTGTATATGATACAATTTATATACATTTATAATTAATTTCCGATAAACGTATGGTAAGTTTCCAACTTCGAAAATTCCTCAAATTAACTTCCCATAGAAAGTTTCCAGAAATGTTCCACCTTATTGCAACCCAATTAGAAATACATTTACAATCAAAGCATTTTGGCAGAAGCTTTTAACCAGAGCAACTCACATTTATCCCATTCATACAGCTGAGCAGCTCTGGGGTTAAGAGCCTTACTCAGGGGCCCAGGAGCCAAAGTCTAATGCCTTAACCACTAAGCAACCACCTTAGTGTTTCTGTCACAAATGATGCACTCAGAAGTCTCACTGAACAATAATTTTTGTGGCTATTTCCAAATAATTTCAATATGGAGTATCATTTGTGTTTTTGTTTTGTTTTGTTTTTTTACAGTTTTTTTCAGTTGCATTGGAGCATTTTTCAGATCAGAAATAAAATTCTCAAAACTACTTGTTCAGCCTCCACACCATTTAGTAATTTGTGCTCATCATAATAGCATTTCTTGTTGCTTTGAACAAATTGCGAATGCTTTTGTACATTCATTTGAACAATTGTTCAAGTTCCAGTTTATTTCTTTAGCACGTTTCACAATGGACATTGTCTCAAAGCAGCTTTACAGAACATAAGAATTATAGTGAATGATGTGTGTTTATCCCTGATGAGCAGCCTGGGTGACTGTGGCAAGGAAAAACTACCTTAGACAATATGAGGAAGAAACCTTGAGAGGAACCAGACTCAAAAGGGGAACCCATCCTCATTTAGGTGATGATAAAAGTGTGATTATAAATTTTAAAAACAAAACACTGAAGATTGTGTACAAGTGTCTGCTGTTTTCTACATTATCAGCTGTTATGCCATGTTGATCAAATTATACTGGTTTTACCTGAATGGTCTCAACCCCCAAAACATCTCAGCATCAGTTCATTGTATAAGTCATTGAATGCAAAATGGTTAAACCAGTTATCATCTAAAATTTCGATTAAACATTTTTGGTGAATGTTGAATTGATGAATCTTGAATGTCACTAATGACGGCGAGTGAACGGCATCAGTTCAACCAATAATCAACTCGTTCTCTAAAACAGGTCAAAGGTGAATCTTGAATGTCACTAATGAAGGCGAGTGAACGGCATCAGTTCAACCAATAATCAACTCGTTCTCTATA
Organism: Silurus lanzhouensis; assembly: GCA_039877035.1. Lineage (NCBI taxonomy): Eukaryota > Metazoa > Chordata > Actinopteri > Siluriformes > Siluridae > Silurus > Silurus lanzhouensis. The sequence continues at coordinate 3,806,452 of JBCEWE010000350.1, read as the reverse complement.
ACAGGTCAAAGGTGAATCTTGTGAACCTTCAATTGGCAACAGAACAAATCTCAGAATAATAAATTCAGAAAATGGATGAACAACTAAGAATCAAACGAACACTAGTAGAGTACAGTTAAAGTGTGAATCCTGTTTGGTCTCTTGCAATCAAAATAAATCAAATATCCAATCAAATAAATGATTTTGTGCTGCTGAGACTCATAGATGCCAAACAGTAGGAAGTAGAATTTTTACTATTTTCAGTCACTGTGATCCAAACTGTAGTTAATATCAAGAAATCCAGAAACTGTGCAGCGTCATATTGACAACACGACTAAACATTTTGATGATTTTGTTAGTGAACGATGACAAAGGGACTTTTCGTTCTGATGGGAATGAGATGTTCATCGACACGAATACTTACTTTTGTGAGATGAGGATTTTGAGAAAAGTACAGGCTTTTGCAAGAAATCCAATGTTTTGTGGTGTTTGTACAAATTGTTTTGAGAAAAGCAAATATTAAGGATGAGTTGAAAAATTCTCCACAGCAGCTGAGAAAAAAGTCGGAACATGTCTCGTAAAATATTTGCTGATTTTCCACAAGTTCTCAAAACTGAGGAGTTTGTTAACACTTCTATTCATTTCCCCCTGACTTTAATGACTGACACATTTTCCCTGAGGAAGTACTCCAGTTCATCATTGGGAGGTTATAAGGAAGAGTCCATGTTTGGAAGCCTGCATGATAGAAGGAAACAAGCTGGTGGAGAGGAATTGGCAATCCGGTGATGGTGTACATAATAAAACATACTATTTTTCACCATAAATACAACAAATCACTTGAACATTTTTTTTTTTTTTTACACAATTACACTTTTTTTTTTTTTTTTTTTTTTTTTACAAACATTTGAGTTGCGAACATTGCAAACCTTCACGTTGTGAACTAATCGTGGAAGTAGCTCACGTGTCTGCCGGATGTTGTCACATGCGTACGCCCCCTGCTGCAAGCAGTTGTACAGTAGTACAGTGCTCACAAACCCAGGATGCCCAGTGGTGATGTGGAGGGGACCGTAACGAAGCGCAAAGCAATAATCATGGAAACGAACGTGAATGAAAATAATGGAGCGATTGCACTGAGGTGAAAAGATGGTAGCTGTCGCTTATTCTTATGACAAACCGTTCAACTGTCATCGCAAATCTTAAAAAAAGGACGAGCCTCAATGAGGCCAACAATAATATTAAGAGTGAAAATATTTTATTTACAGTATTTTTTTTTTTATGCATTACATTGTATATTTGCATTATTGGTGTATAAAACTCACTTTGTTGGATCAGAACGGACTTACGAACATGCTTCCAGAACAGAACTGACTCATTTATTCAGCTTTTATTTGCTATGTGTGTTTCGTTTTAATGCTAAACAATATACAGTACACCACATTTTTTCAGAAGATGAAACATTACAGGGATGTAATGCAAAAACAGAATGTTAATCTAATACTATCATAATATTCTATCAAGTCACATTTGATTGCTGATTATTGCGTAGATTGATACGTATTATTTTGCGTCTTAGCCACTTAGACACAGATTACTTCTATATTGAAATATCCCCTATATTGACTATATGGTTCTGCCTTTACCAGCCATACATTATGTGGTTCTTCCCCAAACTGTTACCACAAAGTTGAAGTCACACAACTGTATAGGATTTGGATGCAGAAGCATTAAATCTCCTCTTTAATTGAACTAGGAGATTCAAACCTGTTCCAAGTTTTGTGCACAAACCAAATGAAAGGAAGGAAGATCTCCTGCTATAAAGCTGACCACAACCTTATTGAAAACGTTTGGGATGAATGTTTGCCCCAGACCTTCTCACCGCACCTACATCAGTACCTGAGTTTACTAACACCCTTGTGGTTGAATGAGCACAAATCTCCACATCCACACTCCAAAATCTGGTGAAACATCTTCCCACAAGGGTAAAGGTTATTAAAAAACACAAGTCAGACGGTTGGGTGTCTACAAAACTTTGTGCTTATAGTGTATATAAAAAGTGTTCCTGGGTAAATGTATCCAGGCACAACGCAGAGCATTTCTACCTTTCGTACACTTATTTATGTGGCTGATGTCGTATTTGTTTATTGATTTTATCCCTCCACCAGGTGTTTTCCACCAGGTTCACTACGTCCACAAAGGCAGAGGTTAACATTATTTTAATTACCATAGACTCAGAGAGAGTGTGTGTGTGTGTGTGTGTGTGTGTGTGTGTGTGTGTGTGTGTGTGTGTGTGTGTGAGAGGGAGCGAGAGGTGTGTCGGAGCTCCTGAGAGGCTTTTAGCCAGGAGTTACAATAGCATTGATGGCACAACGACGCGAGTAGCGTAAAAAATTCTCGAACAATATGGACGAGGGAAGGGAACAAGGATGACACACTGCTCCCAAGTGTGTGTGTGTGTGTGTTTGAGAAAAATAGATAAAGGCAAAAAATGGAGGAGGGAAAGACAGAATGTTCCAGAGGAAAGTTAAAATAGGGCGAGACTGATGAAGAGATGGGTTCGGAAAGGCAGAGTGGAAACGTTCAAACCGGTGTGTGTAAAACAACTTTATCAAACTCTTTCATCTAATATCATTAATAGTCGAGGGAAATATATGTAAAGACACACGGTGTGCTCAAAAGTTTGTGGACGCCTGACCGTAAGATTAGGATGTGCTTTATATTCAAATTTGTATTTGAAATTTGTGCTTATTTAGCCACAATTGGAAACCGTAGGTACTGTCCAAGGTGACGAGTCAGAGCTCTACAGCAATAATAATAATAATAATAATAATAATAATAATAATAACAATAACAACAACAACAACAATAATAAAGTGCAAGTTAGATGAAGCTATAACATGAACAGCAGGTTTTACATTAATTGTTATTATTAATAATAATATTATTATAAAGACAGTTTATAATAATACTAATAATAAAATAATAATGATAAAAAATATTTAAAAAAAAAATAATAATAATAAAGTGCAAGTTAGACGAAGCGGTAACATGGACAGCAGGTTTATATTAATTTCTATCATTATTATTATTATTATTATAATAATAATAATAATAATAATAATAATAATAATAATATTAGGACGATTACAATAATAATAATAATAATATTAGGACGGTTTATTGCAATAATAATAATAATAATAATAACAATAATAATAATAAAAATAATAATATAAAGTGTAAGTTAGATGAAGCTGTAACATAAACATTAATACACAGGGACTGGATGATTTTATTTTTTTAAATAAAGTAATTCTAATTCAATTTAATGTAAATTTCTTGTTAGGAGATGTGCATTATTTTCATATCAAATCCTGGATATCAGTCCTGTGTTATTACTTGTGCATCATTCTTTTGTATGATATACTGATTTTTTTTTCTCATGCAACCAAAAAACATGACGCACTGACACGCTAGACGTCCCCCCGAGAGAAACTTAAAAAAAAAAAAGATATGCAGCATGTTAACCTTGTTTTACCATCCAGCAATGTAAAAACATTTATCCATATCTTCAGAGTATTCCCCAGATAGTTACAGTATTTACATGACAATTAGCTTTCCCCCCCCCCCCCCAAGTACATTATGTAAATATTTATTCATTTAATTTCCCAATATTTTCTGACAGTCATATTTACTCTCATTATTCTTGACACAAAAATTATTTACATTTAAATTTTCAATTATTTTCTGCATTGAAATTGTGCAATTAACCTTATTTCCGACGCCTCTTTTAATCTCCTTTCAGATTCTTTTCAGATTTGATTGTTTGCAAAGAAGAAGAAAAAAAAAAAGAAAAAAAGAAAGAAAGAAGGAAACCAGCTTGCACGCAGCAGCAGCTCTTTTCATTCAGTTATTCAGACTATTATTGGAGCATCGGAAAGGTCAGAAACATGTGGAGTGTGTGTGGGTTCGCAGTCCTCAACGCTTTGACCTATGAGTCAGATATCTAGCGACACTCACCTGCTGAGATTGTTTGATTTTTTACTTTTTCTTCTGTATTGTTTTCTTTTAAAGCGTGTTAGAGATGCGATGGATTTATGGGTTTGAGCAAAAGAAAAAAAATGGTTGTGTATGATTTTTATACAAAAAAAACTATTTTGGATAATATTATTTATAATAATAATAATACAAGGGAAAAAAAATAAAAAATATATATAAAAAGCTCTGAAATTACTTTTGGGCCTAAACTTTCGAATGTAATTTTTTTTTCAGGAAATGAACTAAAATGTCTCGCGGAAGAGAAGAAAAACCTCCGGAAAGTGAAACCAGTATATTCCTTGACACACATTTTTTTTGTAAGAAGTTTTCTATGTTTCCTTTTCAATAATCATGCTTATGGACGTACTGCTTGAGTTCAAACTTTCATATTTTGCTCCACAGGTTAAAATTCACCATACTGTCATGAACCTCTCATTTGGGCTGGGGTTGAACAGTGCTTTAATCTGATTGGCTAGTGAGATTCAGAGTAATGGCTTCCAAAAATTGCAACTGTGGAGTTTTGTAAGTGTAAGTTATTCCCTGGATATGCCGATCAGGCATACGTTTACGAGATTATAACATTATATCAGGTGAAGTGAATAACACTGATTATCTCTTCATCATGGCACCTGTAAGTGGGTGGGACACTATTAGGCAGCAAGTGAAAATTTGTCCTCAAAAATGACGTGTCAGAAGCAGGAAAAATGGGCGAGTGTAAGCATTTGAGCTAATTTGACAAATTGTGACGGCTAGACGTCTGGGTCAGAGCTCTTGTGTGGTGACAGCTCCTGTAGCTTCAAATTGTTTAAGAGGTTAATGCTGTGAATGCTAGAAGGTCCACAACTCTTTTGGCAGCAAAATGAGGACTAACACAATATTAGGCAGGTGGTCATAATGTATTGCCTGGTCGTTGGCCATAAAGTTACGCCTGGTTGGTGAAGTTCGCAATTACTATTTGAAGTCTGTGCAATCTCATACAACTTATCACTTCATTGAGTTCTTTTCTTCTTTCTAAGTCGATCACCTTTGTTCATTTTTTGTAAAGCTCCATTCAGTACTTTTTGCACAAATATAATTCTAGTAAAAGAGAAAAAGTGCTGTTCGTTCTTCTTGTTTGATTCTTAGCAATATAATGACTATTCATGCTTCATTTAATCTTTTATACTGTCAAGCAAAAATATCAGAAATATAATATTAAGAAAGCTCATGCTCATGAGTCAGATACAAGTGGAAACCTAATTTGCCCCCTTTTTTTTTACTCAGGCAGGTTTAACATGAATAGAGCTGGTGTTAATTAACTATTTTATAATGTGATCTCCACTAGGTGGCAGCACTACAGAATCTTAAGTATTCTCTCTAATCTGGACCATATGAATGTGACTCCATCTCACTGGAACTCGGACCACTGTTTTGACCACACACACACACACACACACACACACACACACACACACACACACACACACACACACACACACACACACACACGCATGTAGGCCCAACCCACTGTATTCTCTATTAGCGTGGGCTTTTCAGTGAGAGTGTGATAGCAGGAGTGATAAGCCGCAGCACTTAGCACTTTAATACCATGATGATGAAAGTCATCTGCTCTTAATACACCCCCGAGCAAGACTACAGGAAAAAGAGACGTAGTTCTTGTAGTAGAAGAAAAAGACTTGGACAGTGACTTCTAATCAGACTTACGTGGGCATCTTTTTTGAGCCATCAGGGTCCAGCCAGTGATCCAGTAGAGGGAAATTGCTGGTTAGATTTGGACCCATGCTGAGCTTTATATAAAAGATCAAATGCCTGAATCCTTATCCTGGGGCACGGCTTAGATATTTTTTTAAGATAATGAATAGGGATGTGTATGATATTGAATTAAATTTTTTTTTTTTTTTTTTGCAAAATGACACAAAAGGCCAAGCAAACCTAAATTTGCCAGACTGCTGAACAGTTTAGACATGACTCATATTTTTACAGTTTAGACATGACTCATATATTTATGCAATGTAAATAACAAGATCAATTTATCTGTATTTGATTAAAACTCGCAACCTTCAAACTGGAATCCTACTTGTAAAGGTCTCAATGAGAAGTCAGGTGAGTGGCGGCAGATCAACATGGCGGCTCACAAAGTCGTGCCTTTGCTTGCTGTCATGTTGTACATGCAGTTCAGTGTTTGCATTAGATAAATAATCAATAAATAATAGATATAATAGATAAAAATAGATAAACGGGAATTAGACCTGTGTCTCAAATTGTTCAAAACCAACTCAAATTATTTACCTAAAAATGTATTCATGCATTTAAAAAAAAATGATGTAAGCCTACAAGAGGTCAGACTTTAAGCTTCTAAAGCTTGTAGCCAGAAAAGTGTACAAAACATATGAATCTCTCTGGGGGCTATAAGCAGAAGATCTGAGACTGAAAGCATTTGAGGATCTTTAATTTTTAATCCAAGATGGAGAACCGTAGTGTACAGTCTATTGTGGAATATATATAAATATATATATATATATATATATATATATATATATATATTTTTTTTTTTTTTTTTAAAGAAGGTTTCAGTAGAATCATCTTGAGAAGTACAGTAATGGTCTTAAAAGTGTAAAACCAGCTTATGGATAAGCGTTTATGATACAAGAAGGCAGAAGTTTAGTGGTTAAGTCATTGGATTTGCATCAGAAGGTCATGAGTTCAAATCCTAGTAACAATAAGCTGCCATTTATTGGCCTCTGGGCCCTTAACCTTAGAGCTGCTCAGCTGCATGAATGAAATGGCATACATTTTTTTTTTATATTTCCCACATTTGGAATGGCCCTCTGAACAATGCCAGAGTCTTATTTATAAAATTTAATTTTAAATATATGTTTTACTCATATCATATCTGTATTTGATAGCAAAGGTTGGATTTCAAACTAAAACTTCCCGTAGTAATTAATAGAGGTCGAGGCACCAGCAAAATTTCACACAGTTAGTTTTTCCGGCTCCGGAGGCCGATTTTACAAAAGCGGCCTCTAGAGGTGAATCACTGCCACTACGTGCTGTTTGTTTTTACACACGAGACTGCACGCTGCACGGAGAGCTCGATATAAAATTTATTATTTCTTCATTATTATTAAAAACATATTATTAATGCATTCATTATAGAATTATATTTATTCATAAATATATATTCCTATTTATTTCCTTTCGCACTTTTCAGAATTCATTTATTTTTTTATTTTAGTAATCAAGCTCAGTACTATTTTACATGGAGTGTTGTTTATTTTTTATCCGTTATCCGTTTTTAAAAACTTAATGGCTTATCTTTAACGGCAAGTACGATCCAACCTGGCTATCGGTAAAATCAGTCGACCTCGAGTTATTAAAATAGGAGAAAATTTTTTTTGATTCACCAATCAACCACATGCATGTGCGAAAGTAAGTAAATATGTGATTTTAATAGCAATAAATATGAAAAAAATGTCATTATGATAGTAATATCATAACTACTCTTAAAATATATATATTAAATATATCTCTTAAAAGTATTGTTTAATTGTCTGTATAGTGCAGAACTAATTAATAAACTAATCTACCATTAAGAGGCATAATAAATACATTTAAAATCATAAAATCCATAAATTCTGTTAAAGGCCGACTCGGCCAACCGTTAAAGAAAGGACAAATTATGTGGCCCTTACAGAAAAAAGTTTACGGAGCCCTGTGTTAACAATAGAGCATTTTCAGTCAAAGACTTCTCAAACTCCTGTCAAAGCCTGTAAAGCCCATCCTATTGCTCAAGTCTGACAAACAGTAAGAAATCCTAAAAGCTCTGTCCCTTCTAATCACAATCTTCATCCTGGAACTTAATGAGATGTTTAAAGACATGGACGATGTTTCAAATGGATCCCCAGCCTCCGACTGCAGAATGTTCTAGGCTCTTGACCTCGCCGGCCAAACTTGTCATAGTTTAAATATTCACGAAACCTCCATTATCAAGGAGACAGACCACTGTCTCTACCTGGTATTTTTCTCTTTTCCCATTTTGCTCTTCCTCTCCCTGTCGCTGACCCTTTTTCACCTGCTGCTTATTAAAATCTCATAGTATTAACTGTGCCACTCGCAGTCAGGCTGAATAATTTAGAATAAAGGAGTCAAATTAATATCTTTTAATGACATTACTGCCACAGGGGGAGCACGGACAAGATTCTGGCACGGCTTACTCTGGCCTTCGCTCAAGAACGGGGGCTTATTTCATTTGACAATCATGGAAATGTAGGCATGAAAGGAGATGAAGTATTATTCTCTAGTGTTTAAAAGCAGTTAAAATGGAGACAAAAGACTCAAACTGTGTGGAAGTTTGACTGATTTCCAGTGAAAGGAGATTTCGTTTGATGGTAATGGCAACACACAAGTGACTGAAGCATCTGGTTTATAGATGTGTACGATTTTTCAAATACTTCAATCATTTTTTTTGTAACATTACTCTCTCTTTTTTTCACCTTTAAAGGATCATTAAAGAGATGAAGCATGACTCCCAAAGTGTCTAGCCCAAGCCCAGAATAGCCTGATAATAAAACATGTGTTCTGAATGAGCCTTAAAATACTAGTGCTTTTACTTCGTCTCCTCTACATCATGCATGCTATTTAAAGTTGTGCCTCTGGCTGTTATCGAAATTCGAAGTTCGGAGTCGAAAACAGAAAAACACATACATGTTTTGAGCTAATCAGGTATTTTTTGACAAATGTAAGACAATAAGATTCACAGACCTGTCTTGGATTCTTCAAGTTCTTTGGCTTCTTCAAGTTCTTTGGCTTCTTCCTCTGTAAAAAAAAGTAGAATATAATTAATAGAGGTGACTAAACCAAAATATACGGTAGCTTCGCTGTATATACTGCTACAGTAGTTATATATATATATATATATATATATATATATATATATATATATATATATATATATATATATATATATATATATATATATATACACATACACACACACACACACACACACACACTGCTATATATTCTAGACTACAAAACTAGAGCTCATGAACATCACTGTACCAGCGGTGCACGAGTGGAGACGGAGACGGCCGGAACGAGCGGTAAGAAACACCTGCAGCTAATGAGACTAATCAGTGCGCTCTGTTTCAGTCTGGAGACACCAATAAAGAGGAGAGAGACGCCAACCTCTGGGAGAGAGAGACACGAGCGGAAGGGTCACCGAAAGGTGATTAAGTGGGCGGGCACCGGTAAAAGACGTGCCGGTCCGCGAGGAAACTCGGGCGGGCTCTAAGAGAGGACTGGCGGCCGCCGAAGGAGCACGTGCCGACCCGGGAGGGACTGCCGGTGAACGTCGAGAAGAAAAGGTGTCCCGAACCATGAGTGTGTGGGTGAACCCTGGCGTGAGTACTGGAAGGGAAAGCACCAGGGTGAAAACGAAAGAAAATAAAGAAAGCTCTGCTTGGGGTAATAGTGCCTGTACTTTCCTCCAGTGTCGTACCAGTTAGTTTGTTACAGTGGTGCCGAAACCCCGTGCTAGAAGAGGGGTATGACGCCAGAGAGACTACGCCACGGAGGGGAGCGGGACCAGGTCAACGAGGATTGCTGCAGCTGCTACAGCTCTTGTGGGATGTTCCTGGTCTGCAGTGATCAGTATCTATAAAAAAGTTGCCTAAGGAAGGAACAGTCGTGAACCGGCGACAGGGTCACGGGCGGCCGAGGCTCATTGATGCACGTGGGGAGCGAAGGCTTGTCTGTGTGGTCCGATCCAACAGACGAGCTCCTGTATCTCAAACTGCTGAAGACGTTAATGCTGTTAATGCTCGAGGAGTCAGAACTGTTTTGGCAGCAAAAGTCGACCAACACAATATTAGGCAGGTGGTCATAATGTTATGCTGGATTATTTAAGCTTCCCAGTACTTTTGCCTATATAGTGTAGTTAAATACTAAGTAGGTTAAACATTTTAAAGCGGTATTGACAAGTATCTGGGGAAAAAAAGCCCTCATAGACTGACTTTCAAAATGTTTCTGCTGCATCTGTAGATAAAGGAGGTTGCCTAATTATTAAAAAAACATATATAAGTGTCAAATATTTCTCCAGTTAGCATATGGAAGCTTTGAGATGTCAATCCTTTGAGCAATACCCACTACAGACAACACAAATATGAACACAATCTATTGCAGTAGACAAATTCAGCACCCCTTTCGGCTCCAAATGACTCAACTGAGAGCAGCTGTGATGATGTGCGGCTATATGCATGGAGCGGATATTGGAACAGATGAAAGATAAAAGACCCTTAAGACAATGGAGTTGTGATTAGTGGTATTTCCCCATCTGCAGACCTGTCACCTCCACATCTGTGTAAGCTAACAGCCCAATCTCAGATGCTGTTCTTTCCAGTTAGGGGCATCCTCCACATCCCCTCATGCCTTATGACAGCCAAGAAAAATGAGGTAGTCCACTGCGGACTTTATCTGAGTGGCAGTAGCTTCGCACGAAGCAGAGTTAACTCCAATCTACCCACGAATCCCAGCTGCTGGAAATGTGTAGACAGGCTCAATTAGGACCTCTGCTTCCCTCCACACTCACCGTCAGTGCATCAGTTGAATTTTTCCACTTCCACTTCCCTGACTTCACATCACATCACAGTTGAGTCACATGCTTTTATTCCAGATACCTGCCACCAAGTAATGCCCAAGCCTGAGAGATTCCAGAGGGTCTACATCCATAAATATTGCTCCGGTTCAGAGCATTCAGGAACAAGCTTCCTTGTTCAATCCTGTATTTTTTTTTCTTGTGGAATAATCTAGATCCAGGAACATCAAACCAAAGTTGTAAGAAAGGAAAACTAGTTCTGGAGTAACAAAATACATTTAAGAGTTAAATTAAGAGATAAGACTTCGTTCACTCAGCCCGATTTCACTGTGCTCTGTTGTGTGTCTTAAACATTGTGTTTGTTACGAGAACGTCGTCGGATTAAAAGTTCCAGCTTTGTTTCAGATTTTCTTTGTATTTGTTTAGTCTTGGTGTTTTGTCTTGTTTAGTCTGGTCTACTTGATCATTTTTTTTTTATTTGATTTATAGTGGCTTTGTTTCATTTAGTTCCTTCTTGTTTCCTTTAGTTACGTCTAGTTTTATTTTAGGGTAACCCCTAGGAGCCCTCGTGTACCTGGCCTCTTGTTTTTTCCTGTACTGTGCATCTTAGAGACAAAGAATGACCTCTTTCTCTCTGTCTCTGTCTGAAGATTTATTTTTAAAACCCTAGAGGTCTGGAGTTATAACTCGCTGACCTTTTTTTTTTAAAGGTCTCCTGCATTATAAGCAGTACTCATTAAATACACCACAATGCAAAAAATATATATAAAAATCCCCCCAAACTAATATTTTTTTCCATTTATTTTTGCATTCTTCGTTTATTTTGTGATCTAGCCTATGCTTTTTCCACCCAGCATGTTTAGGTTTCTCATGCTTCTGGACGTCTTTTTTTGTTTTTTTTTGCACTGCTGACTTGGATCTTGCTCATCTTGTTCTTGCCTTATCACCACCACTAATTAGCCTATCCTAATTAGCAGTGAATTTCCCCCAGCAATACAACTGCAATTGTCTGGGCGACTGGACAACTCGCCGGATGAATACCGTCCGGACTTTCAGTGCTTTAGCGACATTTTCAGATGCCTCGCCTGGCTTCCCCAGCCCGTGTTCTCAACAAGAGCGTTATATATTTCATAATTTACTAAAGCATTTAGATTTAATAAAGACTCTCGTTAACACCAGCGTAGATTGGAGTTTTTCGAAGACTCAACTTCTTAACTTCTAGGGAGTGGTAGCTCAGTGGTTAAGGTGCTGGGTTACTGATCGGAAGGTCAGGGGTTCAAGCCCCGCTATCGCCAAGCTGCCACTGTTTGGCTCTGGAGCAAGGCCCTTAATCCTTTGTGCTCTAGGAGTGCCATATCAGGGATTCCCTGCGCTCTGACCCCAGCTTCTAAACAAGGACTGATCAGATTGGGATTTTTATTTTTTATCGTGCATACATCTAGTTTGACTAGCTTCGTCAATGTCGTTTAGATTATAATTCCTGCAATAGCCTCCTCTCAAAATAATTTCATTTACTTATTATTTATAATGAGGATTACAATATATGGACAAGTTTATGGACAACTGACAATAAGATTCTTCCACTATATGGAAAAAAGTATTGGGACATCTAACTTTGTCTTTGGATGCAGTAGCATGAGATTTTCCCTTTACTTGAACTAGGAGACCCAAACCTGTTCCAACATGACAATGCCACTGTGCACAAAGCAACCTCCATGAAGATATGGTTTGCATGGGTTGGAGTGGAAGACCTCCTGTTCTAGAGATCTGACCTCAACCCTACCCCCAACATTTGGGATTAATTATAATGCTGACTGCACCCCAGGCCTCCTCACCTGACCTGAATCAGTACCTGACTTTACCCTTGTGTCTGAAGAGCACAAATCTTCACTCCAAAATCTAGTGGAACATCTTTCCAGAAGACTGGAAGGAATTGTATTGGAACTAAATGTGGAATGCAATGCTCAAAAAAATATACAAAAGTTATGACCAGGTGTCAGCAAACTTTTTCCAATATAGTGTATGTGCTTTTACAGTCCCGTTTCACAATTATACCCCATTTGCTTATATAATATCCTGGGAATATTCTGGGAAAAAAGTGCCACTCGATTTTGGAGTGGAGTGGAGATTTGTTCTGCACAAGGGTGTTAATAAGGTCAGGTACTGATGTAGGTGAGGTGAGGAGGTCTGGGGTGCAGTTAGCTTTCCAGTTCTTTTCAAAGAGGTTTAATACAGTTAAGGTCAGTGCTTTATTGCAGGCCACTCAGGATTCCACCCCAAACTTTTCCAAACCACCCCAAACGTTGTGGGAACAGTTTGGGGAAGAAGCACATTCGGTTGGAGAATTCAGGTGACCCAAATCATTTGACTATATAGGCAAAATGTAGCAGAGACCCGGATATGTAGTAGTAGTAGATTCACAAATTTGATTCTGCTGTAGTAGGGAGGGATTTGGAGGTTACATTGGCTACCGTATCAATATGCATCTTATTGGTAATATTTTCTTCATTGGTACATTTTGGATATTACCTATGTAGCCCTAGACTCTTACTAATGCACTATTATTAATACATTCTATAAGAGTTTGTTTTTGTGCTGTATGTTTTTTCTCCTGAACATTTTGTCCTTCTTAAAGTTTTCTTCAGAGCAAATCCTTTCTGGAACTGTTTGGACTTTTGAGTGGCACAACTTTCTAAGCATTCAGCTTATAAAAGGGTGGTTTGATTGCGAATCTGATCGCGAATCCACACAATTCATTCGACAAATATTCGTGGCCAAGAGCATATAAAACCGGCCTACTCTCTGGGTGGGACTGCTAGAATGTCTCTGTTCACTGCCAGTTAGAAAGATGGAAGCCAATTGCAAACAAGAGACATGGTGTTTTGGGAAAAATATAGACTATCTATCTTTACAGTAGCTAAGGTGACCTGCTAAGGTTTCCATACTCCATTCAACAATTTCCTTAGCTTCCTGACTGCTGACTCATACCTTCGTTTGTAAAATCTGCACGAGCGTTCTAACGGTGCGATTTGGAACACAGCCCCGTTGGTCTGGCAGAGGAGTAAGTACCCTTACCTGCTCTCAGCTCTTCACAGCTCTCTTTGATTTTCCGGTGGCAGACTGCAGCCAAGGCGATGAGGAGGCCGAGCAAACAGACCGCCAATCCAATCGTTACCCACAAAGCCACTTGAGGAAACACTGGGGACTGGGCTAATATGAGAGAGTAAAAGAGACAGAAAACGAGACTATATTAGCATTACATCATATTTATTTTCATTTCTTATTCACCATGACTTATTACCACAGGAAGTAACTGCATTAGTGAGGAATTCAGTCCTCAATGGAAAGTTACATTCGTCTATCTTTCACATTATTATTAGTTATTGATGAGTCATGGTTGTTTCTTAATCCTTAGCATAGTTCTCTTCACATTTTCACTGATTTCAATAAGGCATTTGGTTTATGTGCCACAGTAACTAATAACATGTAAACTACGTATACTATTGTAGGTACAGGAGTCTTTTATCGTTTTTTTTAAGAGACACAGGCAGCCTGCTAACATCTTCTCTCCTATTCCTCATCTTACAAAAGTCAAATTTGGACTGCCTACAAAACTTTCTTCCAGTCACTCAGTGTCCGTGGTTGTTGCATGTAATCAAAGGGAACATGCATGTGTCTCAAAAGCAATCAAAGATTAGGTGTTTCCAAACTTTGGACGTGTCCCATACACTAATAACAGTCAATAGTAAAGGTCGACCGATCGGTCAGCAATTTTTGGCATTTTTTAAAGAGCCCGCATCTGCCACACCAAACGTCGATGACACTCCAAACCTGCGTTTGCATGAGACCAAACAGGGAAACAGGAAGTGCTAGAAACGTGAATATATGAAGCAAGCAGCGTTTACACCTGCCGCGATCGTTACTAAGAATTTGTGTAGCTTTCTTCAATAATTTCTTCAATCATTCCTTCTTCAATAATTTCTGCTAAGAGTCAAAGACAAGTAAAAGAATGACAAGTGTCTCATTTTTTGCTAAGTGTCAATTTGCTTTCATCAGTTCTGTTTTTTTTTCGTGTGTGCTTATTCGCTAAGCTGAATAGCCAATAGCAGTTCTCTTTCTCGCCGACAAGCTCCGCCTTTGGTTTGACATGTCTAATCAGCCCAAAAAATAGCTGACACCATCCGACTAAAACCGGTGAAAAACACAATAGAAGAAATATTAGAGCCAACTGATGCTGGAAAACCCACCGACATTTCCAACGTCTTTAAGTTCTTATCCCTCGTTCCTAATCTAGCCTTGTATATTTTATTGGCTAACTATGATGCTACTTTTAAAGAGAAATTAATTATAACATTTGTAGAGAAAATAACATTTTGGAGAGAGACTTTTTGAAACTCTGTGTTGTTAGTGTAGTTTATGCTTCAAGAAGGCACGGGTACCAAAACCTACTAAATGCACTGATTGGAGAGGCTTGTGTTGGTCAAGAAATGTTTAACTTAAGCAATTTTCTGTATAATTTCTTATTAATTAACTGATATTATGAGATCAAATATTTGATCAATTGTCATATTTTGGGATCGGCCAGAGGAAAAAAAAAACAAACATATCGCTCGCCCTCTAGTCAACAGTATAAAAATGTCACATTAGTAAAAGTGTACGTTGTCTTTCTTTGTACAGAAAAATGTGACTGGCTATAAAAACATCCCGGAGTTTTAAAAGGCTTTCCCAGGAACGTTCCTCTTCACAGCATTAACGCAAGTGTTTTCCTGAGGCAGGTGTGGGATTGATTCTCGCCACACTTCCAAAACTACTGAGTTATGATCTCATGAAGGCCCTTTATCTCTCCGTGAAGACGGACTGTCTTTGAGTGTGCATGTCTCTGTGTGTATACTGGGATAAACCAGGCAGCCAGAGTGAGATGAACCTTGACTCCAGAGAAAAAGAAAGAATAATATGAGTGATGGGACACGAACGAGAAAGGGGGGAGAGGAAGAAAGGCGCCAAAACGAACTGCTCAACGCGTGCGTGTGAGAGAGAGAGAGACAGAGAGAGAGAGAGAGAGAGAGAGAGAGAGAGAGAAAGAGATATTGCAGACTCCCCCAAATTTCCCCTGGGTATTACTGGCTCAATGTGTGTGTGTGTGTTGTAAGAGAGAAAATGAGATAGAGAAAGAGATAGAGAGGGAGAGAGGCAGCAAACAGGGAGGGAGAAATAGAAACCCCACTAAATGGCTCTGTGGCCTGGACTGCAATAGCACAGCATCACATCAGCGACTCCGGCTGGATAATTTCAAGACATCATTAAATGTCTAAAATGAAACCACAAACACAAGATACAATGGCGAAACACCTGGAACATCTCGTTCAGAGCGGGAGAACAGCTCGGGAGCAAATCGGTAACGCGATTGCCAAGAATCATGAGCTGTTTTTTGGATCATGATATTTTTCAATTTTGAAAAGAACATTGTTGTCCTTTTCCTCAACCACTAACACGTTTTACTGTAATCCTGTGAGAACGCAGCCATTTTCAAGATCGACTTAAAAAAATAAATACATAAAAAATGTTGCCAAGCAAGCCTTTCAAATCAAACATGGAGGCAACAACATCAACAACTTTCCAACATTTGAATGTCAAATAACAACTGGTCAATTTATGCCACGCAACTGTTGCTGCAACTCCGGTAACACTTACAACCAGCAATTTGTGTATTGTTTCATCCGAAACAAATGTTGTACGAGTTGAACCTCTAATAAGATAAATATATAATAAATATAATATAGACAAAAGTTTGTGGACACCTGACCATAAGTTTTATTTGTGCTTTTTTGTTTTTTGTTCCTCATTCAGTCCCCATGTGCTTGTGCAGATGCAATAGGTTGTGTTCATATTTGTGTTGTCTGTAGTGTAGCATTGGCTCTGTACATGTACTTTGCACAATGATAATACAGTTGAATCTTCTTTCTTTTGGCTTCTCCCATTAGGGGGCGCCACAGCGGATCATCCGTCTCCACACCCCCCCTGTCCTCTTTCACCCCAACTACCTGCATGTCTTCCCTCACCACATTCATAAACAGTTGAATCTATTTTAATCTAATATACGAGTTGGTATCCAAAAAGTTTCGAGACTCATGGTACTAACTGGCGCTATTCTGACCGCGTCTGCAATTTTTATCATTAACAGCAAGTTAGAACAAAGAGCGAACATGAAATTCGGCGTGAAACAAATCTGCCACAGAGACGTTCGACATGACATACGTTTGACATACGGCGACGCTGCGACGGGTCGTTCGAGGTGTTTCGAGAGGCGCTTTAAGAACGGAAGAACATTGGAACATTGGATGAGAGATCAGGAAGACCTTCAAACCCCATTCAGCAACTTGTGGATTGTTCTCAAACATGATGATCTCCAGATTTCGCTCCTGCGGACCTCGACTTCTTCCTGGAGATAAAGATCCAGCTCGGAGGTCGTCGTTTTTTGACACCGTTGCGGAGATCCAGACTAAAAGTCATGTAGTGTACAAACAACGAAAACCACTCTGAAAACCCCCACGTTCACATGCTTAGCAATATTCATGATTGCAGGTCAAAACTAATTGCTCCTATTCTTAGTAATATAAACTCGTAACACTATTCATGTTAATTAGAGAAAATTAGGCAAAAAAACAACAACATTAAAACAGCTCCCTGCTGGGAATTTTTTATTTTTTTTGTGGTTGAGTTTTATATTAAGATCTCTTTAATATTATTTAGAGTAACCATAAGCTTCAGCAATCTTAAACTAAGTAGTTCTATTTAACAACGTTTGCTCAAATAGTAACTAAATTAATTGTCATCAAGTCCATGCATGGCTAAAAATAACAATAGTCAACAATAATCAGCGTGAACAAACTCCCTAATGAACGTGTTGCCGGTGGTTAATTTGCAGAATTAATAAGTAAGGCTGATTATCAACATTATTTCGCAACAAATTTGTCCTTTCATTCATGCTAATGTATGCACGCTTAATTTGACTCGCACAGCAGATAGAATGAGAATGAGTACATTTAAGTGTTTATTATTTAGTTAGCATTTTAACCAACATCAAATTGCAAATGACTTCTTGGTAACATGGCTGATGGTTTATTCATGATGGAGCGCAGTGTTTCAGAAATACAACGTCAAAACCTGTACTCCTTAAAAACGTCACCAAGGAACTTACTAATTACAGGAGTATTTCATTAATGATCAACTTTCTTTGCATCACTGGGTGTAAGCGAGTTTTTGTTAGATTTACTAAGAGTATTCATTCTAAGATTTATTACAATGATAGAAGGGTATAAGAGTGAAAGGGAAAGTTTTTAGGATTGTGGTGAGACCTGAGATGTTGTATGGTTTAGAGATTTTTGAGTAAAAGACAGGAGGTGGAGCTGGAGGTAGCAGAGCTGAAGATGTTGAGGTTTTCATTGGGATTGACGACGATGGACAGGATTAGAAATGAGTTTATTAGAGGGACAGTGCATGTAGGACGTTTTGGAGACAAGGTGAGGGAGGTGAGATTGAGATGGTTTGGACATGTGCAGAGGAGGGACATGGGGTATATCAATAGAAGAATGCTGAAGATGGAGCCACCAGGAAGAAGGAAAAGAGGAAGGAGGAGGTTTATGGATGTGGTGAGGGAAGACATGCAGGTAGTTGATTTGAAAGAAGCAGATGTAGAGGACATGGGGGTATGGACACGGATGATCCGCTGTGGCGCCCCCTAATGGGAGAAGCCGAAAGAAGAAGAGGAAGTGTTAAGTTACTTTTTAGTAAACATGGCTAACTTTGGTCAAAATTTTTGAAATATTTGTACTGTTACATTTCTCTCATTAATACCTACTCTTGCCTGATGGACAGTTGAAAAAATGTATTGTTGTTGTTATGAAAATCCTGTTACAGACTTTCAGAAGTTTCATAAATTGTAGGTTTATTCTTAATTAGAGAGCTAAGGGTCCCTGGTGGTCTAGTGGTTAGGATGCGGCGCTCTCACCACTTCAGGTTCGATCCCCGGTCAGGGAACCAACCCCAGCCACTCTTGGTGCCGGTCCCAAGCCCGGATAAATGGGGAGGGTTGCATTAGGAAGGGCATCCAGCGTAAAAACATGCCGATTCAAACATGCGGATGATCCGCTGTGGCGACCCCTAATGGGAGAAGCCGAAAGAAAGTTTTATTCTTAATGAGAGAGCCAATGGTGGCAGTGGTGAGAAAAAGGAAGGAAGAAACCCTTGAGAGAAACCAGATTTGGAAGGGAAACCATCCTCCAAAAAACTTACTCGTTGCTATGGTATAGCCAACCGGAAACGTCGAAGGACCAAAGACGTCACGTCTTTACATGAACGAATGGCCTTTGAATTAGTCTTGCTCTAGAAGCAATAGTTTAGGATGAGCTCAAAACCTTTCGACCAATCCGAAACCAGAATTTAACAATCCATCAATTAGTGTGCAAACTCTCTTCTGTAAGTTTGTGTACTCCAACATTATGCTTAATCCTTTAATATAAACATGTCTCCGTGCATGCTGTAGATATCAAATCACGACTAAATCAAACCCTTTTCTCCGTATCGGCTTTCTTTTTTTTTCTCTCTGACAACATAAAGACAAAGTCTGCGAACAGATAATGAGCTTCTCCATGCCCTACAGCATCCGAATAACCCAGTAATAATTAAGCGATATGTGCTTTTACCTCACGTCTCGGAGGAAGCTGTAATTGCGAATGCAAAAATCAATATGACACCTACTTCTCTATTAACGTCCTGTAGAGACCGCTGTGCAAATATCAGCGTACAAGAAAAGAAAACATCAATAGTATATTGTCAGGTAGACTTTTTCTTCTTCCACCTGAATCATGACCGAACAGATCAGTCAAGTGCAAAAAAAAAAAATAATAATAATAAAATAGCGAAATAAATTGAAAAGAAGAAAAAAAAGGGAAAAATACAAGGCGGTGATGAAATGCCAGAACATTCAGGACCACCTTAGAGTGTGTCATGGCATGTAAAGGTAGAAGCAGCACGAAAAGAGAAAACAACAGAAATTAAAGGGAGGGGAAAAAGGAATAAGAAGGACAAGAAGTACAAAAAAAAAAGAAAGGAAAGCGAGAGAAAATCGGAGGGTGTGAGGGAGATACTGGAATAAATGGACGTGGTGCTCGATGCAGTAGCTGTACCGTACATCTTCCCTCTCCTCCACGCTTCTTCTCCCTCTCGCTGTTCTATCTCTCCCTCTCTGACTGATAAAGACAAATGTTGTGAAGGCCTATCATTTCTGCGCCGGTGCCCCCGAGGCCCGTGGCGTCATATTTCTCTCTTTCGCTTGTTTGATGATGTGATTTTGTTTCCACACTGCAATAGATTTGTCCCTAATGGCTCTATTTACCCATGATCCACCTTAGCTCCTTTTTACAGCCCCTTACTCATCCCTTGCTCTCTCTCTCCATCTCTTTGTCCATTTCAGCTCGTGGCTTGTTCTTTTCCTTTTTGTTTTTACGTCATCACCATGAAACTCAACCTCGTATGACCTCTGTGGAGGTTCTTTTGTCACATCTCTTTGGATTTTACAGCAAATTTCAATATAACAATACAAATAATTAGAAGTACAGTGGTACCTTGACCTACGAGTGAATTAAATACAAGTTTTCCGAGGTACGAGTCGTCACTCAGTCGATTTTTCGCTTTGTTACGCGAGCAAAAAAATTGAGGTACGAGCTCGAGACGCCGCTGCTAGATGGCGAAGCCAAGCCAAAAAGCGAAGACTGTGACAAAAATTAAGATAAGCAAAGAAGAAAAAGTTACAAATTAAAAGTTTAGGGATACGTAGTGTACAGTAATGATAGTAAAAAAACGAGTCTTCCATCCGCCAGCGTCTTCGTTAGCCCAAGTCGTCTCATCTCCAAGGTAAATACACTGCATAAAACCCTATAATATCTTTATATACTCTTTTTATTATGTTTTTATACTAAATTTGTTATTTAGAAATGTATTTTCCTAATTTAATAGCATGAAACATAAAAAACGGTGTGGCATTTTTTGAGGGTTGGAACGGATTAATGCCATTTTAAGTATTTTCAATGGGAAAAATTGATTTGATATGCGAGTAAAATTGAGATATGAGCACGTCCACGGAACGAATTAAACTCGTAGGTCAAGGTATCACTGTAAATGTAAATCCTAAAATATTTCTCCAAACAGTCTGAAGTATTAAATGTTGGGGAAATCACAAGTGTACTGTACATTACTGCGCTTGCTGTAAATCATGATTTCTATAGAAACAACATATGGGGGTCTTGGGCAGTAGGTGCTTTATAAAGTGTCCTCTGAGGAGATTTTTTATTTATTTAGTCTATAGTGTCAGTTGTGAGAGGTGGAAGGTTAAGATTTTGGACTCTGATAGGAAGATTGTGAGTTTGTGAGCTCCACCAAACTGCCAGTGCTGGGAGCTCAGGAAAGAAAACCCTTAATCATTTCCTGAGGTAAAAATGAGTGCAATTTCATACTCGAAGTAACTGTAAGCTGCTCTTTGTACAGTACGTTGTAGTAAATGTCAAAGGTTAGACATAGCTTAGATTTTTTTTTACGTGAAATTCTTCAGGCCAGAGGACCTTTTGGATACTCAGTACCATGATAGGGAAGTGGCAGCTCAGTGGATAAGGCTTTGGTTTACTGATCGGAAAGTCAAAAATTTAAGCCGCAGTATTACCAAGCTGCCTCTCTTGTAATTTACCTGAAAACTCGCCAAGATGGACATTTTCTTTTACATTATTTTGTGTGCAGGATTCAAGAAATGGTCTGTTATAGAGAAACTGAATGTGCAGGGTAGAAATTCCACTAAAACTGCATTAAATCTTTAACCAAGATTATGTTAACCTGCAGTTTTGTAAATTCATTTCACTAATTTTATTAATTCAAATATATTCCTGTTAAATTCCAGTGGAAAGTTTCCAGTCCTGAAAATACCTGCAACCCTACTTCTGAGAATCTGGAACAGAAATCTCTTCCAGCTACGTTCAGGTCAAGAGGCCGGAGTAATTACCAGGAAATAGTAAACAGTGAAATACAAGGATACAAAGATCTTCCAGTTGTCATTGTCCCATCTTCGGGAACGAGAGACCTTTGACCTATGTCATTTAAATCAGTGATAAATAAAATTCATTATTATATGTAGATTAATGTAAAAACAATCCAACAGAAAGACAATAATATATACAATACACGTCCCAAAAAAGAAAATAAATAAATATAATAAATACAAAAAAAAAAAAACACCACAGCCCGCTCCTCCTGGAGCTTACTGACATTTCTGGGATTATTTGCTATTATTTATTTATGCATTTATTTATTCCATTCTCATCCCCTAGGTCCCCTCCCCATCCACCCGTCCACATCGAGGGACCTCTGTGAATTGTGATTAGAAATAACAACAATAAATGCAATTGCGCAGACGGCGAGACAGAAATGTCAGAGGACTGTCAGGGATTAGCTACATCAGAAAGGCTCGAGGAAGGCCTGAGAATCGATTTGGGTTGGAATTTGGTTTTAATAAAAGGTAGTGGTTTTTATTGTAGCTTTTTCTTGATTAAGTATCACAGTATAGACTTGTGTCTGGGTGTAAATATGAGAGCATGCAAAACGCTGTGGGAGTTAGGGAAAAAATAAATAAATAAACTTGCCAAATGGCAAGAGATCGGGGCTTTATTTTTGTCTCATCAGCATATATGCTCAGCAGCTGCATGCTGTTTTTTTGCCCCCTTTTTTCTTTTTTTTTTTTAAGTTTCAAGGAAAATTACTTTACAGGCTCAAAAGCAGCGGGTCGGCTTATTGAAAGTCCTGAGAGGCACATGTCTTTTTTTTAATCTTCTTAAAAGATATGCCTCTTAAAATCACATCATTCCCCTTTATTTTAGAAGCAAGGGCCGATATTAAAGTCAATTCACATCCCCACACACACACATACACACGCACACACAACTGCATTTACATTTATTCATCTGACAGCTGCTTTTATACAAAGCGACTTAAAAGAGAATCAAAAGCTAGTGCAAGCACAAAACTAAGCAGATGATAGTTTAAGGGGTTTGATTAGGGTCCAACATTGGATCCATGACGGTGCTTTTGATGAGGGCCGAAAGAACCACCAGCTTAGTGATTTCGCTGCAAGATCTGGTGACTATGTACATTCCTTTTAGCCACTTTATTTTAAAAAAGAGCCTAGTGTCAAATATAGTCACGTCTGGAGCAGATGGTAGCGAATTCAGATTACATCACAGCTGCCAGTTCTTTACTGACTTCCCAACAACAACGGTACTAAACACTGCTTTTCCTGATCACCAATCGCTGATCGCTATTAAATTCCATTCGCTAGTCACCACTGATCACAACTATTTACTGATCGCCACTGATAACAGCCAATCGCTGATCGCATCTGTTTCAAATGGCCAAACACAGATCATTATCAATCACTGATTACCACCGACAACAACCAATCACTGACCACCATTAACAATCATTGACCACTATTAACAATCACTGATAACCCATTAACAAAATCACTGACCACCATTAACAATCACTGACCACCATTAACAATCACTGACCACCATTAACAATCACTGACCACCATTAACGATCACTCAACACCATTAACGATCGCTGATCACCATTAACAATCACTTATCACCATTAACGATCACTCATCACCATTAACAATCACTGATCACATTTAACAATCACTGATCACCATTAACGATCACTTATCACCATTAACAACCACTGATCACAACCGAAAACAACTAATCACTAATCACCACTGTTCCTCATGGCCAATCTCTAATCAATATTAACAATCACTGATCACCATTGTTCCCAACAACTTATAACTGGTCACTATTGTTCTCATCAACCAACTTCTAATCACCACTGCATGCAACAACTAATCACTGATCACCACTGTGATCTTCCTTATTCTCTGACTCTGCACTACCACTGCTTCACTTTGGCTGCAAAAGTGCCTTCAAAAAACCTCCCTTCTCCATGTAACATCTCTGAATGTCCGTGACCTTCAATGTGCATGCAATTAGGCTCATGACATCTTGCATCAAAAATCCCCTTCCTTCATAATGACCTTCACGTGACTCCTTCACCTACTCCAATATCACAGTTTTTTGTTCATGATTTTACAAATGTTGTTTGTACACTGATAGTCATAATACAAACAATTCTTCTTTAATTGCAGCTCTGTGCTCCTCCTGTGTGTGCTTCAAAATTATCAATCAGCCTCAAAAGCTAGCCTGCTAGTTTCATGTATCAGAGTCAAGTCTGTAATGCCAGCGCTGGGATAAAACACCTGCCAAATTCAGCAAAACTCCTCGTCTGGTTTCTTTCTCTGTTCAAGTGTAAACCATTACAATGAATTAATAAAGTACAACTGTGCCTTGAGTTCTCTAATAAACATATAAGAAAATTTGTTATATTGATTTATACCTGATCTTTAAACTAAAATTGAAGTTGACAAACAAACAGATATTGACCGATTGTGGATTTTATCAATACCGATTGCTAGGTTGGATCGTACTTGCCAATAAAGGATCAATCATTCAATGGATTCCGGATAAAAAAACCAAACATAACACACAGTGAACTTTCTACAAACCCAAACCCCCACCACCCCACCCCACAAAAAAAACCCACACAATCATAAAAATTTGCAAAATAAAACAAAAATAAATATATTTATATGTAAAAACAATTATATATTTAATACATTATAAATAAAAAAAATCTATATAATATAGTGCTCTCCGTGCAGCGTGTAGTCTTGCATGTAAAAACAAACAGCACGCGGCGTAAGTGATTCGCCTCTAGAGGCCCTTCTCAGCCGCTTTATCAATGGAAGCTACCTGGAAAAACTATTGGTATTGATAGCCGATAGTTCCAATAATCAACATATCGGTACCACCGATATGACAGATGAATCGGTTGACCTCTAATATAGATATGAGGAGCTCTGTACAGATACGGATAAAGACAGCAGCAATTTTAATACTACAGATGATCTTTAACAGAGTAGTCATGGGAGAAATAAGAAGTCCATCTAACACCCAAATTTATGACGTAGCACCTTAAAAGATAATCAGAACTACTCCGATTTTCAAAGAATCAAGCCTTTCTGCCCATTCTGTTTACACTGTGGAGTCCTTGAGAGTCCATCGCACAGCAGGGCCATAATCCATTGTGTTACATCATTTGTTTTGTGAATGACACAAGTAATACATATATGATGTTTTAATAGGTTCTCCTAGAACAGTGGTATTTTGCTCCAAAGCATAAACTCTGGAGTTCTGCACACACCATGTGTCACAATCTAATGATCTTTTTCAGCTTTGTCGTCTCTCAGTCAGAGACTCACTCATCCAATGGCCAGAGGGAGCCATCTCTTGAATATTGACATCATTCCTTCTGCAGTTACTACAGTTGTTTGGGGGATTAAAAGCCCTGCGCTACCAGAGCAGCATTGCCGGTTCATCTGTCTCACTGAGAGTTTTCACCTCAGTGACATTGTCTTGCCTTTTGTTACAGATTTTTAGGCTGTTGATGGAATTTAACGTTTTTGTCTCGACTGCCTGTTGGACAGTTTGCATGCTATCGACCACTACCTGCACTACCGCCTGTTCTACCCCTTGCCCTACTCCCTGCCCTTCTCCCTGAACTACTGATCTGTACTCATGGAAATGTACAAATGGATCCTGGTTTCGAGTCTGAGTTCGTCACAGTCGTATTGAAATTAAGTTTTCCTACAACTTCCTACATCAGGGGTCCCCAAACTACAGCCCCCACATTTCATACAGCCGTTCCCCTCTAAACAATGCCAGAGACATATTTTGAAATAAATTTTCCAAAATAAAATTATTATTATACAAATAAATATATTGAGTTTTACTCATCATATCTATTTAATAATAAAGGTTAGCATAAAAAAAATTCCTTAGTTATAAATAGAGGTATTAATAGAGAACCATCGGCTTCTGGTCCGCTGTCATTATGAGACGCACGTGAGACTGCATGCGGCGCAGAGAGCACTATATTATTTTACTTACATATATTTTAATTTATACAATGTATTAATTATTATACATTTTTTTCAATTATAAAAAGGTTCTGTACTATTTACATAGCATTATGTTTGTTTGTTTTTTTTATCCAGAGTTCGTAAAACTGTTATCGCAAGTACGATCTAACCTAGCTATCGGTATCGGATTGGACAACCTTTCTTTATTAACAATGAATATGTAAAAAATGTCATTGTGATAGCAATATCGTTTTTTTTAACAGGAAATCTGACAGAAAACAGTTTTCAGGACCCCTGCGCTCCATTATTTCGAATCTATGGCACTTCTGTGTGAACGAAAAAGCAACCCTGCGGTCGTCAGTATGAACTCGGTATGCAGAGCGCTCCCTGGCAAATCAAGGAGCTTTTTAAATGAGCTGTGTTCTAATGACACGCATTAGCGAGATGCTCAACGGAATGAGCGTTTGAGCCGGTCTTTCCTATAGC
This sequence comes from Silurus lanzhouensis, assembly GCA_039877035.1. Taxonomy (NCBI): domain Eukaryota; kingdom Metazoa; phylum Chordata; class Actinopteri; order Siluriformes; family Siluridae; genus Silurus; species Silurus lanzhouensis. Next base: position 3,780,278 of record JBCEWE010000350.1, on the reverse strand, counting down.
CTCTGATTCCCAGCTTGAACGCCTGTGTAATAGCAGTGCTCTCAACGCAGGATTGTACAAATACACTCCGAATACACTTTTTTTTTTGGATCAATAAAGTGCCTTTTAAACCATCTACGAAAAAAAAAAGTTTCAAATGTTTAATGCTGCATCTGCTAACAAAACAGACCGACGTGGTGATAAAACCTTTTCCCGTACCGGTGTGTCTCAGGAGGAAATAAAAAATATACAAGATAAAATCCTACGCATGCAATAAAACACTTAGACATAGTTCAGCCTAATTGGTAAGTAAGAAAGGAAAAAAAAAAGTCATTGTGGATGAGAGTGCCGTTTCGGGGGCAAAACTTTCTGCTCTTCCTTTTTTATTTATTCATTTTTTCTTTCTGAAAAACCAAGCCGGCTAATTAAGGAAGTCTGGGCGTACAGAGCAGGTACAGAAAGGTTGGCTCATTAGAAAAAGAGAGCCTCGGAATGAAGGGACGAGGAAATTCTCCATCCTGGACAACAAACAGACAAGAATGAAAAATCCTGTCCATGTGGAGGAGGAGATGTTCGATTCCTGACTGACACCAGCGCCATCGCTCCTGCACCAGGATTTATCGATTTTTTTTTTCCCCTCCTTGCTACTCTATTTAAACTCTCGGCATGTCTGTCTCTCTGTCTATCTCTATCTCTCACTCTCGCAGCAGACAGCAGAAGCAGGTGGAGGAGGCGATGGAAACTTCAGCGGCTATAATCAGTTTAAAAGGTCATGCACTCTAAATTTTTAATTGGCTTTAAAACAAGGAGGCGTCTGTGAGGAGGTGATCAGGAGTGACAGCGATCAAGAGGCGAACACTCACTCTGATCTAACCTGATGAGGTGTCAGGCTGAGGAGAGGGCTGATTGAAGACAGGGAACGTGTGTGGTGTGTAGTGTTAGATGTGTGTGGGGGTTCTCCCCAGAACGTCCTGACTGATGAAGAGTTGGGAAGAAGTTGCAGGAGTTGCAGACTTTGATTACTTTAGATCTTAATTAGATTCTCTGTACAAGGCACAAAGTCCACCAGGTGTCCATAGACGTCTTTTTTTACTCTCAATATACACTAAATGGACTAAAGTACTGGGTCACTTGACCTTTCCTGCCATATGTGGTTCTTCTCCAAACTGTTACCACATAACTGGAGGCACACAATTGTACAGGACGTCTTTAAATGCGCCATAATACAATTTCGTGTTCACTTGAACTTGGAAACTCCAGCATGACAATGCCCCAGTGCACAAAGTAAACTCCTTGCAGATACCCTAGAAACTGTTTGGAGAGGAAGATCTTGAGTGGCTTGTTATAGAGCTCTGATTTCAACTAGAGGTGGGAAGTAATGAAGTACAAACACTCTGTTACTGCACTTAAGTAGATTTTTCTATCTATTTGGTGACATGATCAATATTTTTTCTTCTCATTGTGCCATTTTCAGCCCATCGACTTATTTCCTGTCATTATGCTGCTTTTTCAATCTACCACTGGTGTATCTGGTGTATTACTGGTGTACAAAGGCTAGCATACGAAGCTAACAACAAGCACGACAGAAGGCAACAAGAAGTCTGGGGTTGACATGGATTAGACAGAGGGAGTCAGCGATGTAAATGTGACTGAGAACAGACACATTCCTGATCAGCTGATCATCATCATCTTGATGATTGTGTTCTATATGGTGGATGTTTAGCCTGGATAAATTCATTAGGTAACAAAATTTGAAATTCGTTATGTATTAATATGACATGAGGTCCAGTTACCAGCGTGATGCTAAAACAGGTAGTAGTAAAGGCTACTTTTCATTAAGTACACGTCAGACCCCGAACTTCTTTACTTGAGTGAAAAAGTATAGTCACTACTTCACTTTTACCAGAGTCTTTTAAAACATGAGTATTTGTACTTTAACTTTAGGTGAAGGATCTGTGTACTTTTACAATCTCTGATCTCAACCCTAATAAACATCTTTGGGATGAAGTGAAACACTGACTGCACCCCAGGCTTTTCAGCTCCGCCCACGAGCTGCAACATACATATATACTCTATATACATTTTGGTAGTGTAAATTGCTCTGTTTAGATAAATTATGTACTGTAATTGGTTAAAATATTAACAAATTTCAGTATACTACCAGTAATACTCCAGGCTAAATTTTTCAAGTTACGATGGGGACATCGGAAGGCATCTCTATCGCAACTCTGGCGATACCATTATATCATACAATGCAATTTAATTTCATTCAGTTTGATATTTAAAATCTTCCCTATACATTGCAGTGGGTTAACCACTGAAATGGGAGCACAATGGTTATAATGTTGGACTTTTGTTTGGAAGATTTAAAAAAATAAAACAATGAGTATCTATTTCCCTTTTACTTACACCACATCTTAACAAATGTATAAAATACGTATCTACAGTGCTTGTCAAAAGTGTAGAAACAGAGTCATCTATGGTTTTTGAGACACATGCATATTCCTTTTGTTTCTATGCAAGACACTAGTTAAAAGGCAAACGCACACAAGAATTGAACCGTGAACGACTGGAAGAAAGTTCTGCTAACGTTTTTAGCTCTAACAGATAAACTTATGTAAGACAGAAAACTGGAGAGAAGATGTGATCAGACTGCCTCACCCCCACAGTCAAACATGGAGGTGGAAGCCTACTGGTTTGAGGTTGTTTTGGCGCAGGGGTTGGAGACTAATTCCGGGTCAAAGGAATCCTGAACCAACATGACTACCATTCCATATTAACATCTGCGGCATTTGGCAGATGCGCTTATCCAGGGCGACTTACATTTATCTCATTGATACAACTGAGCAGCTTAACTGAGCAGATTAACTAACATTTCCCTATACTTCAGCGGCAAGCTCTGTAAGCGTTATTTAGAGGGCTAGTGTTATCGATTATGGAACGGCCTGCCCAGTCACCGCACCCAAATCCTACTGAACTGCTCTGGGATGAACTGGATCACAAGGTCAGGAAGAAATCTCCAACTAGTGAAAAACACCTTTAGCAAAATTTACAAGAAGCATGGCAAAGGATTTTAGCTGAATGTTTGGAAAAACACGTTTGGAACGTCTTCATACCGTTAAATGACCTCCTTAGTTGCATTGGAACAAAAGGAACATCCAGGTGACTCTTAAAAAGCATTAAAGATTGAGTGTTTCCTAACTTTTGACGGACACGTTCTGAATTGTGGATATAGTGCAATATTTGAATATGCAAAAATCATTCTAATCGTAATTATATTTGAGCAAAGAAATCGGTTCAGCCAAGTCTAACGTGCCATGGATGAAAAAAGGGGAGAGAGCTTGCAAAACAGCAATCGTTTGCCTGAAAAAGAAGAGACTATCAGATCCGTCTGTGTGAGCGTAAACCCGGCGAGAGGAGCCGCATGTGGTATAAAACACACACCGGAACGTTGACGCTCGTACGCAGTGGGAACCTGCCACTCGTGCTGCAAAATCAGGGAATTAGCTTTCTTTGATTAAAACGGCTCACTGCTGTCGGCACACAATAAAGCCGAGGGAGAAAAAAAAAAAAGTGTCTAATTAACCAGCGCTCGCCATCACTTACAACAGCCTTGACATCATGTGAAAAAAGTGGGCTAAGCTATTCATTACGCCTGCACTCCGCATCAAAGAGGGGAAAAAAAAAAGAGAGAAAAAGAAATCTCAGCGAAGTTCGAGCACAAGATGATGAAACCAGGTTGCAAACTGCCCAGAAAAAAACAATGTGGGCGTCCAAAAATCCGACACGCTTCAGCTTGTGATGTGTTTATTTGACTCGGGTTTGGTTGGATCAGCTTTAATGATTGACCAGGTAAAGAGTGCTCAGAAGGAAATGTCTCATCCAGAGCATCTCAATACGCCGTATATTTCATATCATACTTTTTTACGGTAAAAAAAAAAAAAATTAAAAAAAAAACGGCACAAATAATGATTAGATAAGCTCGAATTCTCAGCACCGATTCGAAATTATTCAGTTTACAGTGATATAATTCGATTCGGATCGTTTTATTTTAACGTGCACTAGGCCAAAAATTCTATTCTATCCTTCTTTCTTTCCTTTGTTTTAATCCCTTTCTTTCTATCTATCTCCCTTTCCATCCTATTACCGATCTTTCTTTCATTCTCTGGCTTTATTTTCCTAGAGTTCCTTAGAGTTACAGGTCACCTCTACTGGACATGGGGACAGGTAACAGTTACAGGAGATGGGGACAGGACACAGCTACAAGACATGGAGTTTTACACAGGGAGTTGTTTCAATCCCTTTCTTTTTTTCTATCTTCCTTTCCATCCTATTACCATCTTCCTTTAATTTCCTGGCTTTTTTTTCTTCCTTTCCAGTTTCATTTTTATTTACATTTATGGCATTTGGCAGATGCCCTTATCAAGCAGCTGAGGGTTAAGGGCCTTGCTTAAGTGCCTAGTGGTGGCACCTTTTCAGGGGCTGGGATTTAAACTTCTGACCGTCTGATCCAAAGTCCATTGCCTTAACCGCTGAGCTACCACCTAACCTCCATTTGCTACACAGCTACAGGACACAGCTACAGGACGTCACTACTGGACATGGGAACAGGTCACAGTTACAGGACATGGGGACAAGTCACAGTTACAGGACATGGGGACAAGTCACAGCTACAGGACATGGGGACAAGTCACAGCTACAGGACATAGGGACAGACCACGGCTACATGTCACAGCTACAGGACATGGGGACACGTAATGGTTACAGGACATAGGGGACAGGTCACAGCTACAGGACATGGGGACAGGTCACAGCTACATGACACAGCTACAGGACATTGGGACAGGTTAGAGTTACAGGTCACCTCTACTGGACATGGGGACAGGTAACAGTTACAGGAGATGGGGACAGGACACAGCTACAAGACATGGAGTTTTACACAGGGAGTTGTTTCAATCCCTTTCTTTTTTTCTATCTTCCTTTCCATCCAATTACCATCTTCCTTTAATTTCCTGGCTTTTTTTTCTTCCTTTCCAGTTTTCATTTGAATTTACATTTATGGCATTTGGCAGATGCCCTTATCAAGCAGCTGAGGGTTAAGGGCCTTGCTCAAGTGCCTAGCGGTGGCCCCTTGTTGGGGGCTGGGATTTGAACTTCTGACTGTCTGATCCAAAGTCAATTGCCTTAACCGCTGAGCTACCACCTAAACTCCATTTGGCCCTCTTCCCTTCACTAGCTCTAGCAGCAATTTCTTTGCTTCCTTCGCTCCATCCATAAAACCCTGTGTAAGGAATTCTTCATCACGCTTCCCACATAACCTCCTTTAAATATACCAGCCACACCAAGCTGCCTCTTTAGGGCCCCTGAGCAAGGCCCTTAACCCCAAAGCTCCTCAAAATAAGATAAATGTAAGTGCATAAGTGATAAGTGCATCTGCTAAATGCCATAGCTGTAAATGGTATACTTGGTTGCTCGTTGGTTACGGCGAGTCAGGGGTTCAAGCCCTGGTATCACCAAGCTGCCTCTCTTGGGACCCTTGAGCAAGGCCCTTAACCCTCTGTCCTTCAGGGGCACTGTAACATGGCTGACCCTAGAGGAAGTTAGAGGAACAGTGCATGTAGGATGTTTTGGTGACAAGGTGAGGGAGGTGTGATTGAGATGGTTTGGACATGTTTAGAGGAGGGACATGGGGTATATCGGTAGGAGAATGCTGAGGATGGAGCCACCAGGAAGGAGGAAAAGAGGAAGACCAAGGAGGAGGTTTATAGATGTGGTAAAGGAAGACATGCAGGTAGTTGGTGTGGAAGAGGCAGATGTAGAGAATGGGGGGGTGGAGACAGATGATCCACTGTGGCGACCCCTAAAGGGAGAAGCCAAAAGAAGAAGAAATATTAATATGTCAGAGTTTTTTATCCATTTATAGCTACATTTAATGCTGTGAAATGTCCAAAAGTCGCATTAGTGTTGACATTGGAGGTACCTTTCAAATGCGACATTTTAATAGTGCTATTCATTGGCATTAGCTAGGAAAGTCCAGGAGTGCGGTATGATGTCTGATTCCAGCTTCCTAACAAGCAGTTATGGAAGGTATTTCACTGCATGGGTATAACTTTGTTTGGTAAAAGTGCTAAAGATAAAAATGATGACAAGGCATTAAAAAAATATATTACAAAAAAATATTTGAGTTTTAAATACACGGCCATGATGGATGTTTTGGACTCGAGAATCGAGTTGCTTTTGGTTTACATCACCTACACTGCGTCTTCACTGGGAGGCTGTTCGAAGAAAAAAAAAGAAACTTAGGAGTGCAATCCTGCAGGAAATGGTTACAGGTCATGGATACAGGACACCGTTACAGGTGATGGTGAAAGGTCACGACTACAAGACACGGCTACAGAACATGGGGACAGGTCACAGTTTCAAGACATAGCTACAGGACATGGGGACAGGTCACAGCTACAGGACATGGGGACGGGCCACAGCTACAGGACATGGGGACAGGTCACGGCTACAGGACACTGCTAGAGGACATGGGAACAGGTCACAGCTACAAGACATGGGGACAGGTAAGGGTTACACAACATGGGGACAGATCACAGCTACAGAACAGGGGGACAGGTCACAGCTAGAGGACATTGGGACAGGTCAGGGTTACAAATTTACAGCTACAGGACATGGGGACAGGTAACGGTTACAGGATATGGGGACAGGACACTGCTACAGGATATGGGGACAGGACACAGCTACAAGACATGGAGACAAGACACTGCTACAGGACATGGGGACAGATCACGGCTACAGAACACAGCTACAGGACATTGAGACAGGTCAGGGTTAAATGTCACAGCTACAGGACATAGGCACAGGTAACAGTTACAGGACATGGGGACAGATCACGGCTACAGGACATGGGGACAGGACGTTGGGACAGGTCAGGGTTAAAGGTCACAGCTACATGACATAGGGACAGGTAACAGTTACAGGATATGGGGACAGGTCATGGCATCATGACATGGGGACAGGTCATGGCTACAGGACACGCAGACAAAGACATGGGGACAAGACACAGATCGATCTTTCTATTCTTTCTTTCTTACATTCTTTCTTTGCAAGTCTATAAAAGCGAGAGAAGAGTGAAAAAGCCCTCGGGTTTTGACTTTACTGAGTGTTGCACATTTTTAAGCACTGAGAAAAGAGTCATCAGACCAGTTCATTTTAAAGTTACTTTTAAGAAAAAAAAAAGATGATAAACTATTAAAAGGACCAGAAAAACTATAAAATAAAGATGATCATATACAGGATGGAGGCAGGTAGAGATCATGTTGGTTCTTTCAAATAAATCAATAAATATGTTATTACATATGCAAAAAGGAGTTTTTTAAAATGTATTTATTTATTAATCTGTTAATTTTTTTCTTTTTGGTGCTTTGAATCATTTAAAAATGTTTTTTTTCTTTTCTTTTCTTTTCTTTAGGGTCTCTGTTTATTTATCAGTGTATTTCTTTATTTAGACTTTAGTAGATTTCAGTATCTGAGGGGAAGACAGAGTGTGAGAGAAGAGCGTTTCCCTTAAAGAAATTTCGCTCGTTACATAATCTGCTGCAGTGGAAGAGAGTGGAAACGATGAACAACAAAAAAAAGCAAAAAAAAAAGTATTTGCATGGATGTGATATAGTTTCTGTGCTCTGGTGGATCAAGGAGATGGTCTGGTTTTTGGTTTTAGCCCAGTGAGGGATGTACTTCAAGAGCAGAGAAGAAACCTGAGAAAGGATAGTGTGCTGAGATAAAGGAAGAGAGGAAAGAGGGAAAGAAAGACATGAAAGTGAGTAGAAAGGATGAAGTTGGATGAAGGGAGAGTGAAAGCATGAAAAAAAGAAATGAGCATGTAAATGAAACAAAGTAGGATGGAATAAAAGAAAAAAAGCATCAAGAAATAAAGAAGGTAGGAGAGGAATTAAAGAAATAGAAGGGATGAAAGAGAGCAAGGAAAGCATGGGAAAAGGAAAGAAGGGAAGAACAGAAACAGAAACCTTAAAAGTGGCTCTAAATGACTAAGTTCTTTTCTCAGTGCTTAAAAAACGTGCAACAATATACTCAGGAAAAATTTCTTCTCCAGCAGTGAAGTAAAAACTCGAGGGCTTTCCCACTCTTCTCTCTCCTGCTCTCAGTGCTGCACCGCTGACCAGAGCAGGAAATAACCAGCAGCTTCCACCCAATGGTGTGTGTGTGTGACCACACAATGGAAATCAGCAAATAAAGAAAGAGAGAAAAAGAGAAAGAAAGAAGGAAAGAAAGAAAGAAAGAAAGAAAGAAGGAAAGAAAGAACAGCTGTAACTGTACTCCAGGATGTTATGGCTGTGAGGTAAAGGAGGGCTGGATCTGACCCCAAGTCTGGCATTAGAGAAGAAAAAGGAGGGCTGGATCTGACCCAGGGTCTGGTATTTGAGGAGGAAAAGAAGGGCTGGATCTGAACGCAGGTCTGTTATTAGAGGAGGAAAAGGAGGGCAGGATCTGACCCCAGGTCTGGTATTAAAGGAGTAAAAGGAGGGCAGGATCTGACCCCAGGTCTGGTATTAGAGGAGGAAAAGGAGGGCAGGATCTGACCCCAGGTCTAGTATTAGAGGAGTAAAAGGAGGGCAGGATCTGACCCAGGGTCTGGTATTAGAGGAGTAAAAGGAGGGCAGGATCTGACCCAGGGTCTGGTATTAGAGGAGTAAAAGGAGGGCAGGATCTGACCCCAGGTCTGGTATTAAAGGAGTAAAAGGAGGGCAGGATCTGACCCCAGGTCTGGTATTAGAGGAGGAAAAGGGGGCTGGATCTGACCCCAGGTCTGTTATTAGAGGAAGAAAAGGAGGGCTGGATCTGAACGCAGGTCTGGTATTAGAGGAGGAAAAGGAGGGCAGGATCTGACCCCAGGTCTAGTATTAGAGGAGTAAAAGGAGGGCAGGATCTGACCCCAGGTCTGGTATTAAAGGAGTAAAAGGAGGGCAGGATCTGACCCCAGGTCTGGTATTAGAGGAGGAAAAGGAGGGCTGGATCTGACCCCAGGTCTGTTATTAGAGGAAGAAAAGGAGGGCTGGATCTGAACGCAGGTCTGGTATTAGAGGAGGAAAAGGAGGGCAGGATCTGACCCCAGGTCTGGTATTAGAGGAGGAAAAGGAGGGCAGGATCTGACCCCAGGTCTGGTATTAGAGGAGTAAAAGGAGGGCAGGATCTGACCCAGGGTCTGTTATTAGAGGAGGAAAAGGAGGGCTGGATCTGACTGCAGGTCTGGTATTAGAGGAGTAAAAGGAGGGCTGGATCTGACCCCAGGTCTGTTATTATAGGAGGAAAAGGAGGGCAGGATTTGACCCCAGGTCTGGTATTAGTGGAGGTAAAGGAGGGCAGGATCTGACCCCAGGTCTGTTATTAGAGGAGGATCGATGTGGCCTGAAAGAAGATTCAATGCTGCTGGCTGCAGCTCAGAGACACTTAAAAAGGTCCTGAGCGTTGACACTGCGTTTTGCACTGAATCAATGCAGTGAATTTAATGAAAATGTTCTGGATTGGGGGAGATTGTGTGTGTAACTAAAATCGGCTGCTTGCAGAAACATTTCTGATTTTATAATTCAGGTTAATTTTAGTTCATTTCAACAGATATCAGTCTATCAGAAATATATTTTCACTGAGAATTTCCTTTCCATTCCTTTAATTTCCTTTCATTTCAGTTCAATTATTTTCCTTTCCTGTCCATTCTATTCCTTTCCATTTATTTCCTTTCCTTTATTTGCCTCTCATTTCCTTTCCTTTTCTTTTCTATTTCTTTCCTTCCCTTCATTTCTGTCATTTTTCATCCTTCCTGCAACTCTTCCTTGTTTCCTTTCTTATACCTTCAGCAGAAATGTCACCTCTGCGTTTGATTTGTCTATTACAAGTCTAATGTCAGTCTTTTTCTCTTGGTGTTTGCAGAAGCTTCTAAAAATAAATGTCAAAGAATACGATTTTATATCTCTATTTATAAGACTTAAAAAGCGTGAGAAAGGTGTCAGGAAAGTGTTTAAAAATAAACACGGATGCTAATGCTGTAAAAAACAAAACAATCATTAGACGTTAATGTTTTGCTGTACCTCTGACTGTAAACAGTAAAGACCTCAAAACAGAACACGTCACACGGCCGTGAGCACAGCGTGAGCCATCAGTGAGACGCTGTGAGCGATGCGTTAACTTCAATACATCCACTTCAATGCAACGTGTAGCTCCAACATGAACATGAAGACTTTAGACACCCCACAATGTGGAGCGCACCACACACACACACACACACACACACACACACACACACACACACACACACACACACACACACACACACACACACACACAAACACTGATGTGAACTGGAGTGAATGCTGCATGTTAATGAGCTCAAAATCTTTGTTTTGCGAGGCACAAAGCTCAGGACTGCCTTAAACTCCAGCTGCAACATAAACCAGTGCTGTGTTGGTCCAAAAGCACATTCGAATCATATCCTCGTGTGTCCACAAACTTTTGTCCCTATAATGTATCAATGCTGCTAAGTACAAAAAAACTCAGAAAGCTGCAAGTTTGTGTTGACATAGTAAAATAAGCACTATCGTAACGCCCCTCGTGTTCAAACCCAGACAGCTACGGGCTCTGACAGGTCACTTAAGTAAGGTTCAGCTAACTGACACGCTGTGTACACTCAGCATTAAGAGACGACACAAACACTCAGTATGAGTTTACACACAGATGGCTGCGTTAACATCTGAGGAAAGGTCAGCCTGCTCGAGATGTTATGCAGCGTGTGAGAATCAGAGAGAGAGAGAGAGAGAGAGAGAGAGAGAGAGAGAGAGAGAGAGAGAAAGAGAGAGAGAGAGAGAGAGAGAGAGAGAGAGAGAGAGAGAGAGAGAGAGAGAGACAGGCAATGAGAGCCTGTCGGGCGCAAAGAGACAGTCATAACATTCATCAGGTTAATAGCAGTTTATTTTAAGCCTGTTACGTTTCTGTAATCGAAAAAAAAAATCCTGTTTGAATAATTGACGTGTTTATTAGTGCGTAAAAAATTTAAGGAAAAAAAAAAACTTGAAACATGCCCTTTTTATTTTTTAAGCATCCACAGCCTAGAATATGAGTTCCTAGACAACATATTGTACTTACCTAATACTACGGACTAAGGCACACACACACACACACACACAACTGTGTGACTGATCTGTACAACCCGGACTCAAACACACAATTGTACTCACTTCACACATTCATTACAATGGTCACTTTACTCTTTTACACACTGCAGTGTGCAATATACAACAGGTTTACTGGTGGCACTATTTTGTGTTTTGTGTATTTGTCCTACACTGTCTTGTGTTGTCTTGCTCTGTCCTGTATTGTCCTACACTGTCTTGTGTTGTCTTGCTCTGTCCTGTATTTTCCTACACTGTCTTGTCGTCTTGCTCTGTCCTGTATTGTCCTACACCGTCTTGTGCCGTCTTGCGCTGTCCTGTATTGTCCTACACTGTCTTGTGCCGTCTTGCGCTGTCCTGTATTGTCCTACACCGTCTTGTGCCATCTTGCGCTGTCCTGTATTGTCCTACACTGTCTTGTGTCGTCTTGCTCTCTCCTGTATTGTCCTACACTGTCTTGTGTCGTCTTGCTCTGTCCTGTATTGTCCTACACTGTCTTGTGCCGTCTTGCTCTGTCCTGTATTTGTCCTACACTGTCTTGTGTTGTCTTTGCACTGTTTGCACCAGGTTGCACACGGTGCACTTTATGTGGCGAGTACACTTACTAGTCCTTATCTCTGTGTTTTCTGTGATTGTTGTTTAATGTAGCACCAGGATTTTGGAGGAACGTTGTTTCATTTCCCTGTGTACTGCGTCCGCTATATATGGTTGAAATGACAATACAAGCTTCTTGACTTGACTGTTGACTTGACATGCACTTTAATCATTTAAAAACAAAAAAAGACCTTCCCCTTCTAAATCATTTCACCAAACTGAAATGCGCAGCCTAAAAAACTTAGCCTGAAAGCTTAAAAAATCAAAATAAATGCCCTACATTTGCTTAACAACTTCCTTTCCTCTTTGGAAGGAAGCCATATTGTGGCCATGTTTAACTTTCATTTCACAGCCTGCGATCAATTACGGCACTAAACAAGAGAAGGGAGCTAGCGAACAGCGACGCCGCAAGTCTTTCGGTTAAATGCCTAATGGAAAAAACATTACACCAAAAGACAATAGGCTTTGTGTAAAGGCTGACATTGATTTAGACTGTTTTAAAGGCCTGGAACAAAAAGCAATTTAAATAAGGTAGCAAACAAAGTGCTCGTTTGTGCCCATATCTCCTGGAGAGTTAAGCCTAAACATAAAGGGATGTAAATAAATGAGTGGAGTTTTTGATAGGGACAGCCTGGGCATTTATGGAGAATATTCGCTATTTAGCAGTTTAAAAAAATGCTGAGAATAATATCCTTTTATATCTCTTTGCCAACCCAGATCTGTATAAAACCGCTGTCTCGGTCAGGATTTATTTATTTTTTGTTTTCGATGTGCCGCTTGTTTAAAAAGAGGTCACTTTTTCTGAATAAATTTTACTCAGCCTGCAAAAAAACAACAACTGAAAATCCAACTCTGGAGGAGTGTCACATCAGGGCACAAACGATGGAAAGGTTTCTACCTTCAATTCACGTGTCTTACAAAAAAAAATTGCCATTTGTCAAATAAATGAGTCAGTGTTATTCTGTTAATTTATACCATAGATCTAGTGAATGCTTGATTCTGATTGGTCAGAAGGTGCTAGAAATGGGCCATTTTAGCCTTGCAATAAATGTGGAAAAAGGACTCAAGTTGGTGTCTCTGAGGTGTGGCGAAAGCAAGCAAGCAAGAAAGAAAGAAAAAAAGAAAGTTGACCAGAATCAGAATGAGGGGCTACACTTCCTGCAAAATGTAACTCAATTAAGGAGGAAGTGCTACGCTTTAACTTTCCTGTCCCCGGCTAACAAAGAACTTCGCAGAAATTTTAGGCTGTCACGTCCGTGGCATCCCTGCGACGATCTGGAACTATGCAACGTAATAACAGGTTTGCGGTGTTCTTTCAAAAATTGGTCACACACTGTTCCCAGGTCAACTAGAATGAACGTTAAGAAACATTTTGTATTAACAAAATGACAACTAAAAGTGTTTCAGTAATGCTGTTTATAGAGATTATGAGATGTCATTACTCCTGCAGTGTTGTCTGAATAAAAGCTTTGACTAGCTTGCTTTCATCAACAATTCCTGACAGCTGATGATGGTTTTTATGTGAAAGCATTAGGAATAAATTTTATTAAAAAACATTGTCAAAAAAAAAAGCATTCTAGAAGAAGTTTAAACCTTTTGCCCAGCAATAGTAGTTATTCACTTGTAATCGAAGATTCATTAAATATAGCTTTTATACAGAGAGAAAGCCTTTTTCACTAATTAGATGACATCAGACAAGAATTTGTGGACACCCGACTATAAGATTCATATGTGCATTTTGAACATCTCATTCCAAATTTAGTCCCCATTTGCTGTTATAATAACCTTTACTCTTCTAGGAAGATGTTCACCTTTCATACTAAATTTGTGCTCATTCAGCCACAAGGGTGTTGGTAAACTCAGGTGCTGATGTAAAGTGAGGAGGCCTGGAGTCCAGTCAGTGTTTTACTTCATCCCAAATGTGTTCAGTTGGGTTGAAGTCAGAGCTCTGTAGCATTCCACTCCAGAGTAGAGGTCGACAGATAAATCGGTTTTGCCGATTAATCGGCACTTGGCAGTGGTGGACAGTAAGGAAGTAAATGTAATTTGTTACTGTACTTAAGTAGCTTTTTTGCGTATCTGTGCTTTACTTGAGTATTTCTATTCGGGGAGACTTTAACTTCACTACATTACAAATTCAAAAATTCGTATTCAAACTACATTTTGCGAAATCAGTCGTTCCTTTTTATTTATAAGTGGATAAAAACTAAACTGGTCAACCACACATCAAGCCACCAATCAGGGTAGAGCACGGGCTCTGTTTTAATCTTTTAAACTTCTTCTGATTGCGGATCACAAACATACAGCTCAGCGTCAGTTCAACAGCAAGCCTAGCATTTTGAAAGTGAGAAATAATGGAAGAAACTCCTGTGGCCTTATATCAGTGTTTGACTAATTAAAATCATTCTATTAATACATTGTTGTGCTGAGAGTAACATTAGTGTCTTTCCACATAAACTTAGGTGATTAAGCAGAGAGTCTTGTGACACAAACGATAAGAAGAACATTATAGCCATAATAAATCATAGTACTTTAGATGCTTAAGTACATTTGTAGACAAATACTTTTGTACTTAACTCAAGTGAACGTTTAAAGGGATAATATTACTTTTACTGGAGTAATATTTTACCAATTGTACTACTTTACTTTACAGAACTCAACTACTTATTTTGTGTCGTTTGTCCACCACTTGTACATGTTGAAATCCATACCGATAGTTTTTCCAGGTTGCGTCTGTGGCTGGAGCGGCTAGGAAGGTCCGCTGTCATTATACGGTATGAAAGAGACCTCTAAAGGCAAATCACACACCACAGCTGTTTGTTTTGATACGTGACAAGTTAAAATTTAATTATTTGAAGTGTGTTTTTAATTCAGTTTTTATTTATTTTAAATGTTACGTTTTGTTTCAGTTTGAATGCATGTCTTTTCTTTTCTATGTACAAATCGTGCTCCACAGATACATGGTGTGCAAAGATTGAAATTAAGGTACAACTGGGATCACTGGGACCTAACTGATGCTCTTACAACTGAATAATCTGGACACATCTCTACAGCTATACTTAGGGGAAAAAATCTAGCGAAAAGCCTTCGCTAAAAAGTGGAAATTATTGGGGAGAAATAAATCGACCTCTACTTAAGATCATTCACTCCAGCCCATGTAAAACATATCTCCTTGGAGCTGGCTTTGTGTACAGGAACGTTGTCATACTGCACCAGGTTCGAGTCTCTGAGTTCAAGCATAGGAAAAAATATGCTATTTGGACGCCAGACTTTCCCAGCCATATGTGGTTCTTTCCCACACTGTTATCGCAAAGCTAAAGGCACACAATTGTATATGACATCTTTGGAGACCCAAACCTGTTCCAGCAAGTACAATGCACAAAATCAGCTCCATGAAGATATGCTTTGCATGGGTCTCCTGTTATAGGACTTTCAACCCTATTGAAGAACTTTGGGATGTGGAACGGCACCCCAGTCCTCCTCACCTCACCTGCATCATTACCGGAATTTACTACAAACCTTGTGTCTGAATGAGCACAAATCTCCACAACCACAATTCAATATCTGGTGGAACATCTTCCCAGAAGACTAAATGTGGAATGCGATGCTCAAAAAGCACATACAAGACTTAAGACCAGGCGTCCTATACAATTGTGTGTGCATTTATTTTATGTGAACTGTTAACACTGATTTTGGGTTATTTATTCGAGCGTAGTTAGTAGTTCAGGAAAGGCAGCAAAGGCCATATTTACTAGGAGAAGTGCTGTTTGTGCTTAAGACAGTAATTAATCCCGAGCTCCATCAGGGGAACGGCACAGAATGCAGCTCTGCTGACAACCCACTCATTTAGAGCGCTGTTTCTCTTGCCTCTGCATGCGCTAATTACACTTAAATTAGACCTGGAAAGGAGTGGTGGGAGGAAGTGCACTACGACTGATACAGCGTTTTTGTTTTTGGCTCTGTCTTTCTCCGTTTCCCCCCCACCTCTACCCCCGATCTCTTTCTTATTGCGACTCCACAGCTATGTTTGTTTCTCCTCCTTCTTTTGCTTTGCACATTTTTTTAGGTTCCTGCTAACTGTGCTCAGCTTTGTCAAGTAGTAATTTAGGAGGATGCATATGTCGGGACAAGCTCTGGTAGCAGGAAGGCAGAAATAGAGAGTGAGAATCAGAGGATAGAAAAGTGTGAAAAAAGATAATGACACAGCAAAGCTGAATCGCTACGACTCGGCTGGTTTCGTTACCAAAGTTCGGAACTGTGTGCGTACGCCGGTCTGTATAATATCCGAATTACCGTAGCGACAACAGAATCCGCATTAGCATCAGTGCTAGCTGATTACATATCAGTGATGTTGAATTCTAACCTCTGATTGGTCAAATGCTGACAGTACACACTTTAACTTATATGTTCTTGCTGCTATAGAAACAGCTCTTAGAGAGGGACATGAACGATGCTCGGCGTTCGGAATTTTAACGCTTTCTACATTTCAGGCAAGGAGTCTCCAGTCTCAGCGATTATGTCAGCAAGTCAGCAAGCTTTCAGGCATCTGAAAGGCTGGTGAACGAACAAATTATTATAGGCACTGTAGCATAAGAGGTCGTTTCACAGGCGTGCCACAACGCAAAAACAAGAATGAAACACTTTCCTTTTGGAGAAATGACGTTAGAGGACCTCAACACCAACCTGTTCTGCAACAAAACACCTAATAATTGATCATTTTCAGACAACAGCATGTCCCTGTGTGTATTATTCCTTCCTTAGCAACTACAGTATGAGAGACTAGACAGGTAATGAATTACGTTTGAAGTCCAAGCCAAATATATGGAGGATCCCACAATGCAGGCCAACACGGTACATACACGAGTTTCACCTTCACTAAATAAATTACCCTTAAACAGGCAAAGCAGCTTCACTTTGGAAACTTCATTTAAAAAGAAAGTGAGGACGATCTTGTTTATCCGAGGTACACTATATGACCAAACGTTTTTAGCTGACCATCACAGCCAACTGTTCTTCTTGAACATCTCATTCCAGATTTAATCCTCCCTTATTATTTCCACTCTTCTGGGAAGGCTTTTCGGAGCGCTACAAACAACACACGTGTACCAAATGCAATTCTTGTTTTATGTGTGGAACATAGTTCAAATCCGAGTTTCCTCACAAACATATTTAGTGGCTACTCACTCCGTATCGTACCGCGCATGTGCGAAACCAAATCGCCACCATTTTTGCGGATATGGATTATTTTGCATTTACCATACACAATGGAAAATTCCTGACAATTCCTGACAATGGAATGAATGAAAGATGGATAGAATTAATTCAGGCATTTAGTAGGGTGGTTACATAGAACATATCTTTAGGAAATTCAATATTAAATGTAAAACACACTTACAAACACATCTGTATTGCCCAAATGGGGTCTAACAATTGTAAACTATTTTTTTTTTTATTTGTTAAATTAAAGCAATAGAATATGATAGTGTATTGCTTTAATTTTATAAATGTAAAAATTAAATAGTAATAATAATATAATAATAATAAAAATAATTATATATATAATATATATTATTTATTTATTTTTTAGCCAAGCAGACATTTTGTGTGAATTACCGTGAATTTTGTGTACCGTTACATCGCTAATATACAGTACATTGTAAACCTGTGATTGCGGTTGGATCTGCTGTTAAGCCGTCTGACCAATCAGCAGCACTTGAATTGTCAAAAATGACATCACAAGTTACAATTTCAGTTCAAAACAGCTCAAACAGCTAAAACCTGTCGATGTGTGATATTTTTTCTTTTTTTTCTCTTTCGCTCTCACTCATCTAAATTTCCAATCTGTTCCCTCTCTCTCTCTTTTACCCTCTCATCCTTTTTCATCCAGCACATTCTAACCTCTCTCGCATCGCCCTTCTGACGTTCTCCTCCTGTTTATTGGAACACACACTTGACATTCAGTTTGTTTTCGTGCTTTTATACCCAAGATGTCATTGAAAGCCACTTACACAACACTCCCAAATCAGCTTTGCAATTCTTTCTGAAAACTATCAACACACAATGTGGATTTAATCTGTGTTATTTCAATGTATAGTATTTTAAAGATGTCTGGGGTTCTTATTAAAAATGCTATTAATAAAAATAAAGGCAAATTTGTTACTGCATTTAATGGCATACACGTGTTGTTTTTTTTTTATATAACATTTGATAATAAAAAAGTTGAACTTTAAGGCATTAAATGAAATTTGTATGAAGTGGAAAAAATAAGGTGACTTTCCAACACTACTGTATATTATCATTCTAAGCGTAAAGCTCTACTTTGTTTGCTGAGGCACTTTGAGACAGGAGGGGTGTTTTTTTGTTTTGTTTGTTTTTTTTGACGTTTGCGGTCACCTTGACAGAACACAAAGTTGCAAATGTGTTTTTTTCCCCTTCGTATCAGCTTTTTTTCTCCCCACTACTGTCTACAAAACGTACATTTACATGCAATCCTTAGCCTGCAATGTACTGACACTATTTTACATGCCTATGAAATCTCTTGGAGCTGTTGTGAAACTGCTTGTAAACACACAAACAATATAAATCACACAAAGCCTTTAAAATTATTACATTATTCTAAAATTACTGTAGATTTATAACATGTAACTAAAAACGAATACAAAAAAAGCATTATGCTTTAACAAAAAAACCCCCAAAAAACAGCTAAAGTCTGTGTATATTTGTCTCTCACTTTCTGTCGCCTTCTTTCTTTCTCTCTCTTTCTTTCTCGCTCGCTTTCATTTTTTTCATTCACGCTCTTTCTCCCGGTCTGTCTTTCTTTCTTCCTCTCTCTCTTTCATTCCCGGTTTCTCTCTCTTTTTCTTATTCTATTTCGCTTCCTTCCTTTCTTTCTCCCTCCCATTCTGTTTTTCTCTAGTTCTTTTATTCCCGCTCTCTTTCTCCCAATCTTTTTCTTTCTTTCTCTTTCGTTCCTTCTTTTCTCTCTCTCTCTCTCTCTCTCTCTCTCTCTCTCTCATTCCCCGTTCCTCACTCTTTTTCTCATTCTATTTCGCTTTCTTCCTTTCTTTCTCCCTCCCAATCTCGTTTTCTCTCGTTCTTTTATTCACGCTCTCTTTCTCCCATTCTCTTTCTTTCTTTCCGTCTTTCTTTCTTTACTTTTTTCTCTCTCTCGCACACATCTAAATTTCCCTATCTTTCAGATTAGTTTTCCTCTCTCTCTTTCACTCTTTTATCCTCTTTCCTCTTTCATCTCTCCTTCTTGAAGGCAAAAACTATGTAACACTACAATTGTGCATTTGTTCTCCCAACACACAAAGAAATTATATCACACATTCTAGGTCAATGTGCGTGTGTACAACTACCCTGATTTGCATAAAGAAACGCCCACAAATCAATATATATTTTAAACAACATTCCTTATAAAAATGCCCAGGTTGTTACAGATGACCGAACATACTGAAATATGATGATCTTCACTAAGAGTAAAACAAAACTACTGTCGATTTATATCATGTAACTAAAAAGAGATAAAAAAAAAAAAATGTCAGCTAAGGTTCGTTAGCGGAAAAAAAATCGAACGGCTGAAATCTTTGTAAATGATAAATATGGCCTGTTAACGTATTTGGAACGGCCCTCTGAACAACACCAGAGACATATTTAGAAAATGTAATTTCAAATATCTGTATTTGATAATAAAAGGTTGGCTTTCAAACAAAAAGTTCCCCTAGTTATAAATAGAGGTCGAAGCAGCGATAGGTAATTGCTGAATCTATCGGCTCCAAACAGATCCAAAACATCCAAACCGACTTCCAGTCCGCTGTCATTACGAGAGCAAATATATCATTATAATAATATTCAGTTATCGGCAAGTTCGATCCAACCGGGCTATAGGTATCAGTAAAATCGGTCAACCTCTAGTTATTATTATTATTATTATTATTATTATTATTATTATTATTATTATGTTAAATTCAACCAACAAAAATATGCATATGCATAAGTAAGTAAATGTTTTGATTTCAATAGCAATGAATTAAAATAATTTCATAGCAATTATGCTATTTTAATAGGCAATATCTTTTAAAAATGATTGTTCATATAAGTCATGTTTCTGTTACGCAGCCCCCGTTAAAGAAATGAATTTGTTCGAATAAATAAATTTGTGGGCCCCTGACATGTGCACAAATCACCATATATTGTAAACAAGTTTCCTTTAAATATACAGATGACATGGAACAAACAAAGAAGTACAACAATTGTAGATTTGTAACATAACTAAAAATGGCAAAAAAAAAAAAAATTATCATGCAACAAAAGTGGTTACTATTTTGAACAGCTTAGGCTGGAAAACAGCATGGAAAAGCTTGTACACTGTATTTGCTTTTGAAAAATTGTCTGCGCAAACATAGCTTGGGTCAAAGTTAATTGGGCGCGTTGTTGACCGTCCAGCATCTGGGGTAAACAATCGCAAATGAGTTTTTAGATCAAACAAGGCATGCGTGATCCCGCGGCTCCTAGACACGAGCCGTCGCTTGTTTGCTAACGTGGTTTTTGTGTGTCGCGGCCAAGCCGGCGTTGCTACAGATGGGTGAAGCTGGCACCAGAGCTCCAGCCTGCAGCTCAAAGCCCACTTGTAAGAACGCCAAGCCGACATTTTAGATGAATGTCTACCCTCTTCATGGAAATATTCACTGATGATGATAAAGATGGTCACCGCTCCCCTGACGGTGCGGCTTTTTGGTCTTGGTCCTAATAGTGAAAATTTACGACGAGCATGTCATAATCTGACTGTTCAGCATGCTTAAAGACCCGTTCAGAGAACGGCAGAGCGACGTTACGGGTTTTTCAGCCACAGCTTGAGGTTTGCTTATAGAACATTCATCACAAGCATCTGACACAGCGCGCAAAACAAATGGAAATTTATGTGAATTTGATTATTTTTTTTCTAACTTCATTTGCATACTGCATTTTTTATTTATTTTATTTTTATTGCCGGATAGTAACACATTAACACGTAATGAAAAAATAATTCACGCTCTCTTCAACAGCGGCTTCGGTAACTGTCTACTAGAAGAGAATAAAAAAGGACTCGAGACGTTTAGCATTTTTCATCTATGCAAGAGCTGACTTTAAACTCAGCATTAGGTCAGGAACATTCAAGCAGTACATTCTGCAGAAGCTTCAACACTACAGAGTCTTATTTGACAGCGGTATTGGAGCCATCTATCTAAATCTCGATCTGTTTAGTGCTCAAAATATTGATATCTCTAAATAGTTTTTAAAGTGAAGTGGGTGTAGCATGAAAAACACCTTTTTTTTTAACAGTAATTTAATATGAAACCAAACACTATGACCTTGGCAACACTGGAAAACACTCCAGAGGTAAAAATGCCAGCAGTGTCAGAAAAGATCTGTGAATTCTCCTCACTGCATCACGCAACTTTGAATCTCGATATGTTTCCAAAGGGAATTCAGGTGCTTCTATTTTCCATATAATGTAATCAAATTGAGCTAAAACTACTGTATTTGAGCTTCACCATGAACCAGTCACTCAGGACAACATGGAAAGGTCTTGATGCGTACCTCAGGTGTCGACCTTTATTTAAAATATTAATAAATGATATTAATAAATATTGAGTAAAATGAAAGACATGCATTCAAACTGAAACACTCCAAATAAATACAAAGTGACATCCAAAATGAATAAAAAAGGCACTTGGTGTCAGTAATTCGCCTCTAGAGGCCGCTCTCGTACTGAATAACGCAACCTGGAAAAACTATCGGCTTTTTTTTTTTTTTTTTCTCGATAGCCGATAGTTCCAGAAATAAACAATAACGACATTTATATTAAACAGAAGCGCTGTATACCAGAGCGCTGCATCACAGACAGGTATCTCATACAGTAAAAATCAGGGCCATCACTAAAGGAAGAAACCTAATGAATACAATACAACAAGTCTCCTTTCACTGCAGCCACAGCTGCACCACCCACATACATCAATTACTGGCTCGCCCCCTTTTGCCAGCTCTGTCCTATCACACAGCAGGGTAAAAGCCAACAATTGTGCTTCCGCTGTGACTCGTAAATTCAGTCCGCCGCATGTTTTCTGCTGCTTATTTTGTATCAAAGTGCAGCATTATGAAATCTTCCACATGCAGACACCCATGATTGGCTACTGGCTATCGCTCTGACTCTCAGGTGAGAATGTGTATGCCGTTCATCTTAACAAGGCATCATGAACCTTTTTACTTCTTGCACACAAACGACAGGATGACAATCAGCTTACAAGCAATACAATTATCACTCATTTAGAATCATATTAAAGAAAGGAAAAATTTAAAATTACACATTTAGTTCTATTTCGGTTTACCAGAGTCGTGTCTAGACTAAAAATGGCAGCACATCTGCTTTTACATATTTACTCAGATGAGCTTTAAATAGCAATCCCCATTAAAACGCTTCAATTAAATTCACGTCTATCCCTCCACTTCTCCGAATTAATTCATCCGCCTTTCAATTTTTACTCCTTACTGCGTTTTTTCTTTTCTTTTTCGTTTTCTGTGTAACTGCTAAAGACAGCACTTTCAGCGGTGTGATTCTCTATAACTGAGGCGATGCGATTCGCATCTCGATTCTTTTTTGTTTTTTTTCTTGGTTTATCACAGATGTTGAATTAGAAATAGGACAACAATTTACAACGAGTGATGCAGCTCAACAGGAAGCAGGATAACATCCGATCACATCAATGTTTTTAGGATTCAGCAATTTGCCCATGATCTTTCGCTTGCCATTGTCAGGAAATTTAAAGGAACAGGTTTCAAAACTTTTTGTTGATGTGGTCCATTTTCCTTTAATTTCCCTGTTAACTGAATAATACTATAGAAGTGCATAATAAAACATGCTGGCGCTGACATTTTCCGACTAATCAGAATTGAGAATTCGAAAAAAGTGTTAGAGGATGGATCTGGGTTAAAGGAAAGTCACTCGCAGCCATTTAATTATCCCTGCTTTACACAATCACATGTAATATCCATTAAACGCTTCCTGGACAAGCTTACAGAGGTCCCCACGTTGATGTCAAGCAGTTCCATTATTTTTTTTTCCCACAAAACCTATTTTAGGAGATTTCCTTTTTTCTACAACAGGGTGATCACTTTTGCATCCCGGGAGATATATTTAACTAGGCCACAGGTTTAGATGCATCCTCTGGGGCACAGCCAAAAACTCTATTAATTCTCTGAGAAATTTGTAAGAACAAAATTTTTCGTGTTATTCTATTAAAATGTTAAATTCACATATTTGGTCTTTTCTGCTTAATGATTCAAATTTAAGGTCATCTGAGGTCATCTTGAAGCCATACGTGTATTTAAAAAAAAAATGTATCTCTGTCCGCTTCCATTTTAGCAGCAGAGTTAAGTGAAGCCTGTGAAACCACTTTCAAGTTATTTTTTTCCCCCACCATCAGAACCATCCTACTGTCAGCTTTACAATTTGCCAGACCACTGAAGCTCAACCTTATGACCTCCACTGACCCCCTGCTTCGCTTTAATATCTGGGCTAAGCCAGGGGTAAATCCAGCCACCTTCTTTACCACCTCTATTCCCTCTGTTGAGCCCAAAAGCCCAGATAAAAGCTTTTTTTTTCCCCCCTCATTTTTGTTGAGATAATCTCAGAAATAATCACCCACTTCACTTATTTAGCAAAGTGGGAGAACTGATGGCTATGCTTATTGGATCATTATTGGACAATTCATTATCGCCTTCCAGTTTTACTTGGCAGATAAGTCATCTGAGAAACAGGGAAACACCATCAGTGCTCGGATTTTTAATTGACTCTTGATTGACTTTAGATAGTTCTGATTAACTTTCAAATGATTCGAGGCTCTCGACCCTGGAACAAATGCTATTTGCGAAAAAAAAAACGACGACACTGACATTATCTGACATGGTGTACTGTAGATGAGTAGCTGATCCTCCAGGGTGACGTGAGCGTGACTGTGAAACCAACTCACCCGTGATGGTGACAGAGGCTTGACCTTCGTCCCCCAGAAGCGGATTGGTCAGTCTGCAGCTGTAGGTGCTGTTCGGCTCGAGGACCACGGTTAAGATGCTCTTGATGGTGAACAGGCCTTGCTCGTTGGCTACCGGTGAGATGGTGACGTTCTCTGTCAAGTTTTGCCCGCCTCCATCTTGCCACAGGACCTGGGCCTCAGGGTAGCCGCCGTATGCCACGCAGGTCAGTGCGACAACATCACCGGGCTTCGGGTTGCTGTCGGTTTCCCAAGTCACAGCGGGTTTTGAGTAGGGGGCTAAAAAGAAGTGAAAATTAATAATGAACTATTATACACTTAGAAAGAGTGAAAAATAAAAACACATATTGTAAATGAGAATGAATTCCCAGCATGAGAAACCTAAAAGCACCCCCTTTTGGGATCTTGCTTCCTGATGCCAATACTTCTGGGTTGAAAATGAGGATGATGATGGAGAAACACTTAGTGGTTAACATGTAGCTCAGCGATCTCCTGATGTGTTTCACTCTGGGAACAGCCTGACATATCTGCTATTAAAGTCTTAATTATGTTCTGGGAGCTTTGTATAACGTACAGCCATGTGGCTCAACATCAGATGGAACCGATAAATGACATCTCCTCCCGTGTCCTGGAGGGACCTTTACATCTTTTTCGTTCTTTCTCACAGTTAAGTGATCCACTGAGAAATCTGAGCTTTTTTTGGGCGAAAGAGGTGAAAAGGTTCGATTCTCTCAGGTGAAGAAAACTCCCAGAGCCAATCAGTGTCCAGCAAACAAAAAAAAAAGCGCTCCTCTCTGGTACATTGGGGAGTAAATGCAATCAAGATGACCGTAGGTTCGATGAAAAAGACGTGGGTGATGACAGAGAAGCCAAAACCCACGGCACTGTCCGTTTGACTGGCATCCGGATCGCTGCGGCTCTCTGTGGATCTGTTCGACCTCCGTGCGAGCTTGAAACGGCAGCTAAATATAATACTGACTGCAAATCTCAAGCGCCACGTACATCAATTCATCAGCGGCGGAGAAAAAAAAAAGCATGATTGTTTTTTCTCCGGCCTCGCCAAGTGTAGAAAAGCATTTCTGAGCATTAACATGGCTTAATGAGATGCGTCTTCGGAAATGAAAAGAGCACTTCGGTCTCCCTGAAGATGAGGAGAGCGAAATTGAAGGAGAGATACAGAGACTGAGATACGGAGACAGCGAGCGGATGCAATCAACAGAGAATGACAATATATTATTCTACAGTAAGTGCCAGTTCACTTAGCTGTAAGAATAAGGGTGTGTGTGTGTATATGTATATTTCGGTACAGTGCACATGAATAGTCTCGGCCTCACACTCTGAGCGCTGTGTCACGGTGGCTACTCACTCCATACTGGAAATACGATTTTGTTTTGCGCATGCATTTCCTCTCATCACCCACATTATCACGCAGGTCTCGAGATGTAGATTCTTTTCTGGTTCATGTACAGATGCAAGAATTTTTGAAAACGGGAAAATCATGAAAATTCCTCAAATCGAGGGAGTAAAGGAATGAAGGATGGAAGAAATTAAGGCATGTATTAAAGTATGATAGAACGGTTAAGTAGATCATATTTTTAGAAATGTATTATTTCATTTTAACACACATTTATATACACATTTGTATTACCTAAATAGGGTCTAACAAATGTAAACTGTATAATTAAATTTTTCCATTTATTTAATTGTATTAAATCAATACAATTTGTTCCAATGCAATCGATTCCTCAATATTATCAATCTTTTTATTTAAAATTGGTTTAAAAATGGAAACTGTTGACGTTCACCTATGTTAATGATAATAAAGTAATAATAATAATAATAATAATAATAATATATTCTGTTAATAAAAAATATGGCTATAAAGCTATAAACACTATTGAACACTTTTGGGATGAATTGGAATGCTGACTGGAACCGTAGGCCTCCTATATCAGTCCCTGGCTTTACTAAAACTCGTGTCTGAATGAGCACAAATCTCCACAAACACACTTCAAAATCTAGTGAACCATCTTTCCTGAGGAGTGGAGGTTATTAAAACAGAAAATGGAGACTAAATGTGAAATGGGATGTTCGAAAACAACATATAAATCTCATGGTGAGTTTTGTCCATATAGTGTTTTTTGAATCAGCAAAAAAAAAAGAAAAGAAAAGAAAATTCTAATCTCGATGACTTTAACAGTGGTATGGTTCCAGGTGTTTTTCAGAAACTGTTGATCTCCTGGGATTTTCACTCACAGCGGTCTCTAAAGTGTGCACAGTATGGTGAGGAGGGAAAAAAAGTATTGAGTGAGTGGTAGCCCTTAGTTTGAGGAAAGACTGAGGAGAATGGCCAGACTGGTTTAAAAAAGAGCATCTCAAAAGATACACAATACATCAAACCTTGAAGTAAATGGGTTTCAACAGTCTGAGGCTACAGTAGTTAAAAGTAATTAGCTTTAAAGATCCTACTCTTTTACTACACATATTTTCATTCAGTGCGTATCTGTAGTGAGGAATAAAATAAGCGAATCACCTGCCACCTGCATGAACATGGAATCCTTGCCGTATGTGTCCGCTTTAACGAAGCACGAGTAGCTGCCCTCGTCTGCCACTCGGATTCTCCTCAGGAGCAGTGATGCGTTACCGGATGCTAACTCTGAAGGAAACAAGCTGGTCCTGTTAGCAAAGCGCTCGTCCTGATCGACGTACCGGTCCTGCTTGTCGAAGTAAGCGTGCACACTCCTCTGAGTGTCAGCCAGCTGCCAGAACACACTCAGCTCAGACAGGTTAAAGTTCTTGGCCCCCGAGAACGTACAGTTAAGGACGGTGTCTAAGCCGTGAAGGGCCACCACTGGGAAATCCGAGACGTTCACTTCCAGAGCTGCAAAGAAGAACAAGAACAAGAACTTAAAAAGGCTCATTAGTGTGACATCAAAGTCTGCGATGGTTTGCAACACCATCATGAGGAATATTGCGATGGCCTGCATTAAAACACGATAACATAATTATCAAAGGGATTATTTGGGGGCTTTGATCAAAAAAGCAGTTCTATCAAACAATGTTAATCTCCCCATTACGCTGTACCCATGATCCAACATCTGAAGCTACACTCTTGTAAACAGAGAGACGGGGTCATACGAAGTACACAACACCCACCCACCCACCCACACACACACACACAAACACACACACACACACACACACACACACACACACACACACACACACACACACACACACCTCTTCAGTGGCTGGGCCTAGAATCAAGATTTTTTATATGTACAGAAATTATATGTGCAGCCGATTACATAAATTAAGGGAGTAAGGAAAAAAAACATAGATGACAAATGTATTCTCTTCCTCTTCCTGAAGATGAAGATCCGGCTCGAATCTCGACGTTTTGACACCATTTGCGGAATCGTTTGACACGCTTCAAAAAGAAAACTTCCAGGACACAAAGTCTGGCAGAGGTGCATCTGGTCCATGTTGGTATTCCCATTATAATGGAGTCTACTCTATGTACTGTATGCATGCAACATCTGCAGAGGTAGTCTAATGTAGATTGCATAGATTGGCTAGCATTCTTTTATAAATAATAAGGCCTATGTAAAGCGTTGCATGCTGATAATTGGTTGCTGGAACTATCCGCTATCAGCAAAATCCACACTGATAGTTTTTCCGGTCGTCTGTCATTACAACCGCAGAATCTAGAAGCAAATCAGTGTATCCACATGCTGTTTGCTTTTACTTTTGAGACTGCACGCTGCACGGAGAGCGCTATAATATATTTATAATTTATTAGTTATATAATTATATTTATTAACATACTCATTAATTCCCTTTTGCACATTTCCTTGATTCAGTATTTACTTTCCGGCTCTTTAAAACGTCGCAAAAATATGCGTTTTTAAAACGAAAACATTTTAGTGTGGACATGGCCTTAATCACAGATATCATTCTGTTCTCGAAGCTAAATCACATACAAGCCGCAGTCCAGCCAATCACCCAAGCACATGCTGAGCCCTGTCTGATGTGTGAGCTGAGGTTCAAAGATTCAACCTTTTTAAACAGAGTGAAGTTCCGTCTTTTTTTTTTTTATTGAACTGATAATAATATTATTAAAAAAGGGAATAATTGCAGGCTCTTTTGTAGCTTCAAAGCATGAAACACTCAGTCAAACTGTTACAAAGGATCAACACTGGAACTCGGTGTTAAATAAACATTAATTTACAAAAGACTTCACAGGTAAATGAAAAACTATGTTTTTAATAAATGTATTATTAATATTAATGTTAATTTTAATGTTGTTATAATGATGATGATGATACTATTAGAGCATCTACCATATAAGTCCCTATAAATTGGCTATTACAACAGACCCTATAACGCATTAGAACAAGCTCATTAACAGAAGCAAAATAGATTTTAATAACGAAAAATAATGAAAGTGCAAAGGCTAAGCGCAAAGAAATATCAAAGAAGACGTAAACTCCTGGCAATGTGTGCTGAGTGAATGTCCAATGTAAGACCGCTGTGTTTCCGTTGTGGTTTGTGAGGACTGCTAGCTCAGCAGGAGAAGCGCCTTTGACGTCATGGAAAGTTAAGTTGTCGTGGATCGCTGTGCTCGTCTCTGGGGCCGAAGCAGCGGGACGCTCTCTCACACTGATTACTGATGCTTCAATCAGCTTCAATCTGTTTGCTTATGGGGTGGGGCAGACGTGCCTGTGACGTGAGGATCTGCAAGCGTACAGTACATGCGTACGTGGAAAGAAAGGCGGGTGTCCGTGCTAATATTAGGTTTAAACAAGGAATCCAACAATGCTCTATATACTGCATGTAGTTTATCATCCTGTGATTCTGTGAAAGAATGACGTCACTCAACCTCAATGTACATCACGATCGAATGAAAGGCCATTCGGATGAACTCCAAATCCTCATTCAAACACTCTTAAATATGAATCTGAACTACGTCTGGAGCAAGTGTAGGGATTAAGAGCTGTAAGGGTCTAGAGACCTTCGAAATACCAGAGATGATTGATCCTGTCCTGGTCTTTTGAGAGGAACATTAGAAAAGGACAGTGTGTGTATATAAGAAAAGGAAGAGGATTGAATGAATGATCTGTCTGGTTCATAATGCTGGCTGAATGATTTGTGGAGAACTGTGTGGAGTTTCAATAGTATTTTATATGGAGTTTGTGATTTTATATATATATATATGTTTATTTTTTAATTTATTTTTTTTATCCAGTATCCATTTAAAAAACTATTGGTTGATTAAATCTGACATCTGCAAGTACGATCCAATCTAGCTACTAGTATTAGTTGACCTCTATTTTATTGACCAGTCCAAGTACTAAAGAGTGTCTGTGTGTATATATATAATATATATATATATATATATATATATATATATATATATATATATATATATATATATACACACACACACACACACACACACACACACACACACACACACACACACACACACACACTCTGGACTGGTCAATAAAATAGAGGTCAACTAATACTAGTAGCTAGATTGGATCGTACTTGCAGATATCAGATTTCAATTATCGTTTTTTTAATCAGTTATCGGAAAGTACAATCCAAAAACTTCATTGTGATGGTAATAATGCTCTTTTAATAGGCCATATATCTCTTAATATGTAATGCTCATTTGTTTGTATGGTGCATAACAAAAGTTTGGTGGACCCCTGATCGATATATATAGTCTATCTGCTGCCATTTCCCAAAATATCAACTTCATTAAATCCGCCACACAGCCCTGACCAGGCAGTCACTAAAGATGAATAAATGAATGCTTCAAATACATCCCACAGCAGCTAAAGTTCATGATAATAAACGTCCTGTTTGTCCTCATAAAAGATTTCCTGCTCGTGTATTGCATCTGTTCGTTCTGAATAATATATTCCTATTTGGTTACACCCGGAAAAGGAATAAAGTCTCTCCAAAAGAATCTCCACTCTAAACAAAACATTAAATGTACAACCCGGACAGATTCCAGTATCAGTCCTTTTGGCCAGAGGACCCTTTTAAATCTAGGAAAAAAATAAAAAAATAAATAAAAACTGCCCTTCCTTTCTCATCAGCGCTCTTTTTTTTTCACTCTGGCTAGTTTGCTTTTCCATCCTATCCATCTATCTGTCTCGCTTCCCCCCGTCTATCCCTATCTGTCTCTCTACAGTTCAATAGCGCTGCTTTCCTATCGCAAACTTTAATAACATGAGCTGTAAGGCATCGAGGTTCAATGCGCTCTGTTCAATAAACGGACGGAGGCCTGGAGTCCCTGTTCCTCACACACACACAAACACACATTTTAGGCTGATAGGAGGCCCAAATAGAGCCCAGACACATACGCTCACACACACACACACACACACACACACACACACACACACACACACACACACACACACACACACTCAAAGCTTCAAACGATGTCGTTCGATATCATTGGAAAAACCCAGGACTCGATATCTACCTTCCATCGCCGTCCATGTCCACATGTTTGGAGGACATCTCGCTAATACTGTGCTCATGCAAGTGCGCTGGTTCAGGGATTACAATATCAGGTACCAGCAAACCAGCAAATCAAGTACCAAACACAGTCATGATTATATAAGCATCTTATTATATTATCAAACATGTTTCATTTCAAATGAGGGTTCAGAGAGAGGATTTCATCAGAGTATACTTTCTCCTCAAATACGTCAGGCACATTGGGATGTAGCAGTGGCGCCCTCGGGAGGACACAAAGAAGAACTGCGACTTTTTATTTATTTTTAGCGGTCTAATATAGTAAGCAAAAACAGTCAGTGGTAAAACCTAGGTTTAGTTGCTATATGGTAAATTGAATTCGAGAAAAAAAATGTCACAGGTTTTGATTTTACAGCCGAAGAAATCAAACGCAGTTTCAGATTCAACGGCGTAAAAGTTAACAAGGTGAGGCAACGATTTAAAAAGTACAAAGTTGGCATTGGTATAGCGATTCATCTGGGGTTTTTTTTCAAAATTTGCATCCATAAAAAACTTTATTTATATATCATTATTAGTAGAAGCGCTCTACTTTTATTATTTAAAAAGTGACCAAAATTGTATACGTACATCGATTTCTCGTCGCTAAACTGTTTCTCGAGCGCATTCTCTCAGCACCACTGCTGCTAGGTGAATATGATGCATTGCAACACTACGGAGACCGAAGGCGTGTCCTGAGAGTCGCATAGCATACAGATTAACATGGCAGAGGTAGAGCTGCATCTTTCTGCACACAGTACAGTATTGGAACCTCTGGATTTTATTTAATTTAATTATTTTTCTTTTTTTTGCACTACAAAATCCTGTTTGTGAAAGGGCCATTTGTTATAAGTCAGAAGGCACTTAAGTAAATTGATTTGCTGCGTGTCTGAACCAAAGAAATAAAACTGATTTTACTTAATACTACTCAATTCAATTGCATAGCATTACATTTTTCCATTGCCTCGTATTGTGTCGAATCGAATCGAAAATGGATCGCACTGCATCGCAATGGGGGTGAATCGTATCGCATCGGTAGCTGCTTCATACGTATCTTTAATGTATCGTATTGTTGGCTATGCTTCGAGATGCGAATCGCATCGGCCTCAGTTATAGAGATGCGCATGCCTAATACGCGAGCTTCAACATCGTGCCTGAAACAGGATGACGAAACCTTCTTCACTCCTCTGCGCCACGCTGCTTTTTGTCAGACTCCGCTCATATTTGGTTTCCTCCTCTCTAACCGTTACACTCTTCTCCCCTTCGTCGTGTCCACAGTTGAACACTTTGCCGCTCCATCTCGAGGATTTTCCGCCTAAGTTTAAATCCTTGAAACTGATCGGTCAAAAGATGTAGAATTTATTTATTTATTTCATAACTGCAGCTCTGACAGCAACTGAAACTCAAACCACAGGTTCATATTGATGTGTTCGTTCTATTACACTTTCCTTTGTACTCACTTCGAGACTTGTGACTTTTTTTTAATGTACACTACACAGAGTCTACAGGTGTCGGGCTGTCCAGTTTCTCGGGAACATGCTATCTATGGGTATTTCTTCTTCATTTCAAAAACATGGAAAGAAAAAATCTGGACAAGCAATGACAGAAATGTCAGGGATGATTCCCCCTTCACTCCGAGTGCCGCGTGCCAAGCCGTTTTCATAGGCACGTGTATGTTTTGGTGTGTCTCCAGTTTTCTCTAGTCATTGGTCCTCGTGTTCATGTGTTGTCTCGTTCACAGCTGTCTCCACTTCCTTGTTTGATTTCTGTCTGTATATGTATAAAAATAAAGTTAGTCTTTGACTTGCAATGTCTCCATCGTAACTTGAAAATCGAGCCTAGCCTAACCAGGAGCTTTAAATAAATGGTGATCAGTATACGGTAGTATACTGTAATATGTTCAAAATGTTACAAACTGCAGTACATAATTTTGCGAAACAGAAGAATTCACAGTACTATAATGTATAAACTTTACAGCATATATGCATGTGCCATGTGGACGAGCGCCGGTTCGCCAGGGGAGGGCGGAGCCAGACGCGCTCTGTTTCATTGTCCGGCGACGCCGATATAAAGGCGAGAGACAAGAGCGAAAATTGGGCTTTAAAAAAAACAAAAACTCCAAAAAGAAACACACACTAACACAGAGACAAAGAAACTCGGCAGAGCTCTGGTGAGAGTAAAGTGGGAAATGCAAACATCCTGGTAGATGCTCAACGTATTGTACCGCATAGACGCTAAGCGAAAATGTAAATACTTTTTACAATTTTGTCGTATCGCTATTGTCATCGTAAGATCTAAAAATCGTAAGTCGAACCATCGTAACACGGGGCCACCAGTACACATCCATTTTGCGAAGCAATGCATACAAATCCCTGTCATTCACCGAGCTGTTTCATTTATTGCTTCTTGTTTCATGTTTGATCAAATTTTGTTTTTCTCTTTTTTCATTGATCTTGCTATGACAGAACGACGTTTCATTCCTTCGCCGACACACCGCTATGACTTCTCCAATGGCTGCCATTCCTCATTCTTCTCTATTCTCTGGCAATCTCCTTCTCTGCTGGAGGACATGCACTTCAATGCCTGATTAACAGATTCCTGATCAGTCCCTTATTTCACGGCTCTACCCAGTGATCCCGCTTTAATTACTCGCCAGAATGATAATAACGCTGCTGTAAGCCTTCCTAATCTTCTGAACATGATCTAAACTATAAAAAAAAAATTGCGTTCGCGAGGCCTTCACGATGCCCCCGAGAAAGAGAGATTATTTAAGTTTAGCGCTGAATCAGTGCATGCTGCTGTCAGCTGCTTGAGAGAATTTTCTTTTTTTTATTCCTGAATTTCTCCTAGAAACCTGCTTTCAATAAAATAACCCAGCTGCCGGTCCCGGCCTGGAGGTTTAACGCACCTTATTTGACTCCAAAGCTAATTAGCGCGGCATTTATGAGCTAAATTTAGCTTGGCATGCTGTGCCACATCGCAAAAAAAAAAAAAAAAAAAGAGAGATACATTTCTCAAGAGGGTTATAAAGGAAGTGAGATCCCCATATCCCTTGTTAAAAGTGCTCAGGAGAACACGACTCACACGGTCAGATTTATATTATATGTATATATACACTAATCCCCCGTTTATCGCGGTGGTTCCGCTCCAAAACCGCCCGCGCTAAACATAAAAACGCAATAAACGGACGCCACCCCAAAAATGCTATTTTATGTATACAGTACTGTATTAACATTTTACTTCATTTCATATTGAATAATTATATTTTGATTTCATCATTTCAACATAAAACTCCACAAAATCTATTCCCTATAAGTTTTAAGTTTTTTTTAGGTTTTTAAACTTGATTCTATTTGATGTTATTGATTTAGAACTTGATATTCCAAACATCATCTTCTTTCGGCTTCTCACATTAGGGGTCGCCACAGCAGATCATCCATCTCCACCCCCCACCCCCCCATCCTCTACATCTGCCTGTTCCACACCAACTACCTGCATGTCTTCCTTCACCACATCCATAAACCTCCTCCTTGGCCTTCCTCTTTTCCTCCTTCCTGGTGGTTCCATCCTCAGCATTCTCCTACCGATATGCCCCATGTCCCTCCTCTGCACATGTCCAAACCATCTCAATTACACCTCCTTCACCATGTCTTCAAAAACATCCTACATGCACTGATCCTCTAATAGCTTGACTCTAAGAACTTGATATTCCAATAAATTAGACATTTTTAAACGTGAAGTATTTTATCACCATTTTTGGGATGATGAAGGACAGGTGGGGCTTGAAAGTCCATCACCCTCTAAAGTAAAATTTTTGAGAACCACTGCACTAGCCCATAATGGATGCCGATTTACATGGGTTCAAGTCTTGAGTGGCCTGCTATAGAGCTCTGACCTCTACCTAACCATACCAATTGTATGAATTGGACCGCACCCCAGGTCTCCTCCAAAAAAAATACACTTTCAAAATCTAGTGGAACGTCTTCCCAAAACAGTGGAGGATATTATAATAAGAAACGTGGATTTGGAGTGTCTGTGAATTAACATGCTTTATACTGCACATCGTATTGCCATTAGTCATTTTATATACAGTACAATTATCTGCATTTTCTCCACTTTCTCTCTCCCTCCCTCCATCCCTCAGTGACAGTGGTGACAGTGACTTTATCAGATTCTCTGTGCTGAGCTCGTACTCCTCAATAAGCTGTCTATGAGCTCCGACTCACAGGACTTGGCTGAAAAGCTGCCCGAGATAAGAAAATAGCTCCTACAGAATAGCAACACCTGTGCGAGTGCACAAGAAAAAGAAAAGACTGATTGAATTTCAACACAAATGCGATGAAGAGAATGTTGGGGTGAAGGTGATAAAGGTTGAAAGGTTTTGATTTTTTTGCCTGATTTTCCCCAATTTGGTCATTTGCCATTTGGCTGCATCCCACTAGCTACACCACAGGGCAGAAAGTATGTAGACACCTGACCATCGCATCCAAACATATGCACTCGTTCATTCCATGATTAATTTCAATGTAATCATTTATAATGTAGCAGGAAGCTCCATTTTTCCAAGGTTTTCCAGTCGATTTTTTGAGCTCGGCTGTGGAGATTTGTGTTCTGTTTGTCAGTTCAGCTACTGAGTGTTGGGTGGTGCTTCATCCTAAGTGTTCTTCAGGGTTGAGGTCAGGGATTTTTCCACTCTGAACTTGGCATGTTCAGTAGGACTGATTCGCATCGGTGCTTCGGCATAAAAGTTAATAATGTAATGCAAAGTGGGCATCGGATACAAGTGGGCATTTGCATCGTTTTTTAAAATATTTGCATCAGTAAAAAACTATTTATTGATATAATTATTACTAGACGTGCTATACTTTTATTATTTAAAAAGTCACCATTAATTTTGCGAACAATATTTGATATGTAGACCGTGAACATGAAGCAACACAACACCGAGGCATGTCCTGAGAGTCACATAGAATATAGATTAACCTGGCAGAGGTTGAGCTGCATTTGTTGTAGACAAAACAGGAAAAGAACATCTGGTTTTATTTAAATTTTTTTATTTTTGTACTAAAAAGGCCTGTTTGTGAAAGGGGAAGTCAGAAGACATTTTTGATTTGCTGTCTGTCTGAACCAAAGAAATAAAAGTGAACTATTTGCACCATATTGAATTGCAAAGCATTGTATTGAATCGAATCAAAATCGGATTACACCGTATTTTTTTTTATGTATCGTATCGGTGGCTATGGGTCAAGATGCAAATCGCATTGGCCTAATTTAAGATAAAAGATAGAAATTAAAATAGAAGATGCACATATGGTCAGTGTGATGGTCATGTATCCACAAATGTTTGCCCATATTCTCTAACAGTGTAGGGTCAAGACAAGCATACAATGAAGGGAACCTGCAGGATATGTTACAGTAGAAAACACTTGGAGGATACTTTCTACATTTGTCTAATGTTACACTGAACTGACAGGGGAAAGAGTAAGACAATCCCTCCTACCCAGACAGCACAGCCAATTTTGCTTTCTTAGACTTGTGGCCATGGACGTCTGTCACCGGTTGGCGTTTGGAACTCGCGATCTCCATCAAATTGGGTGAATGCTTTTCTGTCGTGCCGCTATAGCGCATCAAATTCAGTCTTAACCCCTCCAGTCATGGCCATCCCACATGAAACCCATCTTGACGACATTTTCAACATCGGATGGCATGCTATAAA
The DNA here is from genome assembly GCA_039877035.1 of Silurus lanzhouensis. Classification (NCBI taxonomy): domain Eukaryota; kingdom Metazoa; phylum Chordata; class Actinopteri; order Siluriformes; family Siluridae; genus Silurus; species Silurus lanzhouensis. Next base: position 3,744,240 of record JBCEWE010000350.1, on the reverse strand, counting down.
TCCAGAAGTGTCTCAAGACAAAAACAAACAAAGAAAGTGACAGTGCAATGCCCAAAGGGAGAAACGAGGCCTCCACAAAAAGACAAGGCCACAAACTACTTTCTGTTACAGTTCCAGGCTTAATTCCTTGAGGAACATGGTTCAAAAGTGTTTAACATTTATTTACTTGGTAGAAGCCTTTATTTCAAAGCAAACCTAAGAAACCTTTCAGCTCTAAAACCACTGGCTGAAGGTATGAGGAAAACTAATTAATTTCTTTTTTAAACGCTATGTTGTTAAACCTCAGTTCATTTAATAACATTAATCAGGGCTCCTACACATTTTTTTATTTTTAAATTGAGAGACTCAAAGCACTTTTGTACGTCACTCTGGATAAGAGGGTCTGCTAAATGCCGCAAATGTAAATGTAATGTAAAATCTCAACCAAAAATATATGCAGAATATGCAGACTTACGATTTCTAAGACCATATTATTAGACACCAGCAAATCTAAAACAGTTTGATGTTAATAATTTATCAACTCTAAACCTTCAATCCTACAGCAATAGAAGTATTGCGTGTGTGCAATTTACCAGAACTAAGGCCAGTACCAATAAAAAAAACCTATAGGCAATGTCCATAATAATACGTTTTCAATATTCTTCTCTCCATTTTGGCCTTCCGTCCACTACGATACCGACTTTTTCGGATTCTAAAAGAAAACGTTCTCCAAATATAAAAATTTGGAAACGGCATTTCGCGTCAGTGTGGACCGTGAAAATGGATCTTTCAAAAACAATGACTTTTTTTGACGTTGCCACAACATTTCAAAGAGCCGGAAATCATCTTGCGTTTTTCTCGTGTGCAGTACAAGGGCGCGAGCATTTTCGGATGAGTTTGGATGAGCGGCTTTTGGGAAACGATTGAAAATGAAAGTTTGGCTGTGGAACGTTTTTAGATTTTATTAAATTTTTTTATTTATCCAGGTTGGTAAGGATGTAGCCTTTGTTTTTATAAATTAAAAAAAAAAGACTTTTACAAATTTTTAATTATACTGTATATTTTAGAAAACTGAATAGAGCAATAATATTTTTAAAGCTCTTAAATCTAAAGATTTTTCAATATTCAGTGGGGTTTTTTTCCTACTAATGCAGATCTGGAAGTTACTCAAATCGAATTCCATAGTTTTTCAAAATTCACACAAACCCTGATTAATATGATAATTAATCTATAAATTAATATATTCATATATTAATATACATAAGCCAAAAATATGGTCGGTACCTGAATTTTTCCCTTTAAAAAAATGTATATATAATTCAGAAATAAAAGTGCAACTGCAGCTTCGCAGGAAAGCATAAAGACGTTTTCAATCGGAATGTCGGAATGTTAATGTTGGAATGGGACTCTCAGAATAAGTCACAGTAGGCCGGGTTCACTCAAGTGCAGAGACAGACTCAGACAGGGGAAAGGATTTCAAGAGAATGTTATTAAAGAAAAACAAAATTGGAAAAATAGTTTAAAAAAAATGTTCACTGTTCAAATTCTACAAGGAAAAATCCAAACTAAAAAGGGAAGCACTTACTTTAAATAAATTCCTCAAAGAGAAAAAAAAGGCAAGTGTCTACAAATGCTCAGCTGAAGACAGAATGTAAAAAAAGTTAACAAAGGACTTGATAAACAACACCAAAATCCAGACCCTGATTAAGGAAATTGAACACAGGTGACAAGGATGAACTAACAAACAGCAGTAGAACAACTTTGGGGGAACAATAGAGACATCTAGTGGACAAAAGACAGCAAAACATGAAAAATATTTTGACTGAAGGCCCCAAGATCCTGACCCACCAGACAAAACAACCGAAAAACTACAAAGGAAATACAGTGTTTAATATAAAAAAAAAACCCGGTTTGATGTTTCTACTACATTAAAAAAAAAAAAGTTTACCTAGGATACGCAGCTAAACTTTGGCAATCTGTATATTCTGGACGTGTTATTTAAATAAAGACCACAAACATGGAAAAGCCATGAAACAGGTATTTTTTTGCCCTGAGGATGTTTTGGGTGGAGTGGAGCGGAGATTCCCTGGCAGCTCTGACTGACTTGGTTTTCAGCTCCAGGACTTGAGTCGGCCTCTGAGGAACAACACAAGCACACATAGCAGCACTCATGTGTCCCTGACCTGAGAAACTAAAAAGAGAGCGAGACAGAAGGAAAAGTAGGTTGTTCGGTGTCTGTTAGACTTCTCGCTGCTTAGCTTGTCGATTAATAATGCACCTGGGTTCAATAAGAACTAGTGTGTGGAGAGGAAAACAAAAAAAAAAAACAGAGCGACCCAGGATTACTGTCCAGTACCAGCAAAGTCGTCCCTGTGGAGTCAATTAAGAACAGGATTTATATCAAAATCTAACAACAGATGCTGCAAATACAAAAAAGTGAAAACCAAATCATTGCTCATTAAATCTGCAATTTAAATGCTCTTTTTTTGTCATTAGAATGTCTGTCTATCTTCACTATATGAACAGAACTGAGTGGACACCTCACCATACCTGAGAGAGGCAGTTTCTGAAATACACTAAAAACCATGAAACAGTTCACCGAGATCAGATTTTTCTATCTCGTTCTGAATATATTCTATCAGTAGATGAATGCTGAGGATGGATTCGCCTAGAAGGAGATAAAAAGGAAGGCCAAGAAGGACGTTTATGGATGTGGTGAGGAAAGACGTGCAGGTGGTTGAATTGAAAGAGGCAGATGTAGAGGACAGAGTGATATGGAGACAGATGATCCGCGTGGGTGACCCCTAACGGGAGAAGAAGTTGTTCTAATACTATACAGACAAAAGTCTAAAAAGTCTATGTTTTTTTTTTTTCGAAGTTTTGAAAGAAAATGTAATCTTTTAATATTCTGATGAGGTTATATATTATTTTTAACACAAAGACAGATTTCCATATCGCTTAAACTGAACAAATTCCTTATTTATCAATGAATCATCGAGGGTGCCAATAATTTTGCCATTTCCGTATTTGAGAGAAAATACGGGTGTTGAGAAAAATGAAACGGGATATTGTTTTCAGAATAAATACAAATGTGTACAATAAATACAAATACAAAAAACTAAAGTTTTGACTTATGTGTAATTATGAATAAATATTTACAAAGGGTGCCAATAATTTCGAGGTGCTCGGTGTGTCAATTGCTTCTCTGATCGTCATTAAACTGTCATTAGTATTAGTTATAGATAATATTCCTGTCAATCAATTACAATTATTTTATTTTATGTATATTTATTTGATGTGTATTTCAAGTTCAAAAGTTTGTGGACACCTGACCATAAGATTCATATGTGATTTTTGAGTTTCTCATTCCACATGTTATATATATATATATATATATATATATATATATATATATATATAATAAGCTCCACTCTTCTGGGAAGATGTTCCACTAGATTTTGGAGATTTGTGCTCATTCCGCCGCAAAGTCAGCGACAAACGTAGAGGGAAGAGTCATGGGTTTCAGTCAGTGATCTAATTACGACAGGAAGAGTTACAAACAGCTGGGAAAGTCAGGTGTCCATATACTTTTGACTATAGGGTATATACATCTACCCAGACGGAATACTTTAATTCCAGGTTTGTTTTGTGGCTTCTCAACAATTTTGATACAATTTCTCTTTATCTGATTCTGGGTTCCATCTTTTCCTCTTCATTCCAGGATTTGCATCTGGAACTGTAATATATACAGTATATATGTATAGACCCCAACAGAAACATCCACCTGGTCGTGAACATGACCACCCACGTGGTCTCTCATGTGCAATGTGATACCATTTTTGTGATTGTGTGCATGTTGTTTACAGCTCTGTTTTTCTTTTTAAAAAGTCAAATCATAAAAAGAGAGATAACAACTGGTGGAACATGGAACCACATGGATCCACGTGGACTCGACCCAACATACCAAACTGACTAGTAGCTCAGTAGCTGAATTAATAACGTGGTGGGAAGGAAGGAAGGATTTACAGCTTTTTTTACTCCAAGCACAAATCATCATTCAAACTAATGAACTTCTCTCAATAGTGACAACTCGAACGTTTCGTATTCTATACAACGTCAAAATGTGGAGCAAAAAAAGAAGTACAAATGAATAACTGTAGTGACACCCTATAATTCATAAATATATAACACATATTTAACACAAGAAAGCAAAGTGTGCTTCAGAAGAATCTATAACCAATTTGTATTCTGAGTGTGTGTGTGTGTGTGTGTGTGTGTGTGTGTGTGTGTGTGTGTGTGTGTGTGTTTAATCCTGTCCAAAGATATGAGCAATTATCAGAACAGCACAAGCAGAAGGATAAGGAGTTGTAGAAGGATTAAGCCTGATAATCCCAAAAAGGGACTGCGGCCTCACACACTCTCCAACTCCAGCTTCTAACTCATGCATGCGCTCACACTCACGCTTACACTCACACACACTTACACACACGCTCACTTTCACGCTCACACTCACACTCACACTCACGCTCACGCTCACACTCTCGCTCACGTTCACACACACTTTTTTTATGTGGTTCGTCCACAAACACAAATTGCACACAATTGTATACGATGCCTCTGGATGCAGGAACATGATATTTTTCCTTCACGTGAACTAGGAGACCCAAACCTGGTCCAGCATGACAAGGCTCCTGTGCACAAAGCAAACTCCATGAAGATCTGCTTTACATGATTTGGAGTGGAAGATCTTGAGTGGCCTGCTACAGAGCTCTGACTTTAAATCTCCAAAATCTAGTGGAACATCTTCCCAGAAGAGTGGAGCTTATTATAACAGCCAACAGGGACTAAATGTAGAATGAGAAACTCAAAAATCACATATGAATCTTATGGTCTGGTGTCCACAAACTTTTGTCCTTATTTTAAGTCTTGAAATATACATCAAATAAAAGAATTGTAATTGATTGACAGGAATATTAGCTATAACTGATACTAATGACAGTTTATTGACGATCACAGAAGAACTAGACACACCGAGCACTTCGAAATTATTGGCACCCTTTGTAAAAATGTATCATAATTACACATAAGTCAAAACTTCCCTTCAAACAATATGAAAAAAAGCACATTTGTATTTATTCTGAAAACAATATCCCGTTTCAGTTTTCTTAACACCCATACTTTCTCTCAAATACAGAAATGTCAAAATTATTTCGATGATTTGTTGATTTGATTCAATGATTCGATTCATTTA
>JBCEWE010000350.1:3651510-3736510 GCA_039877035.1 Silurus lanzhouensis | reverse complement strand
CCTCTTCTCTTTTTAAATGAAGGAGAGTGAAGGAAAGAGAAAGAGAAGAAGAGAATGAAGGTGAGAAAGGATGCAGAAGAAAGGGAGAGTGGTACCTGAAGGACTGTTTATTGCAGCTATAATGTGAAGGAGAACAGAAGTATCTTGTCTCTCAGACTAGTCAGAACTCTCTAGAATGTTCCACCACATAAAATCTAACTACAAGCTGTTCAGAAGTGCGACGTGTCATTCAGTAATAAATCTTAGGGGCTAGAAAATTGTGGCACAATAACTACAAAAACCAGGACAACAGAACGGCCTCGACTGTGTCTCTTTATCATGTATTTTCACATATTCAGCTTTCAGCTTCAGATGCACAATCCAACAAATACAGTATGTCTTCAATAATGTGACGTTTCAGAAGCAAACCCCATATACGGGCATTGAGCCCTACAGGGATTTGATTGGTTGGTCGAAACAATCCATGGAGTCAAAAATGGCTCCAAATACACATCCTGGCTACATGCTGACTCAGCATTTCCTGTATCTGGCCGACTATATTTCCTTTTAGAAACTGGAGGAAAACATGTCCAATGGATTTCCAAAGTATCCTATCTCACTCATGAAATCCACTCAAATACTGCTTATTCAGCATAAATGGAGGTGCATTTCTTCCGGCAAAAAATGGAGGTCAAGGGATTAAGGTCCATATCTTTTTTTTTACAGATAGATAAGTATGTTCTGAAGATGTCTATCCAAAAACTTCATTTCATCTGGGGCATTCCCAGAACATATGACTCACGTCTGCTGGTTCCAAACCACATCTGGGGCAAGATGAATCTGACCCTGGATGCATTTCCACCAGTTTGCTTTTAGAAAAATGGAGCCTATGAAGCACCTTGAATTGTGCCAGCGAATCCCGATGAGTCATGTATATTTTCCTCCTCAAAACAGCAAGATGATACTTTGATGTGAGCAGCCATGTTGACTTGAAGTCAATTGCTGAACACGGAGTCGAGGAAACCCTCCCGAGTTTCCAAGTTGGAATTTCAAGTTAGGGGAGGGGTTTCTTTCCTGTAGTATTTGCACCAATACAGTTATTTAACATTGGCAGTGCACATACCAGCATGTTTTTACAGTGCCTGAGAAAACTTTTTAGAGTACATGTGGAATATGTAAAACTCAGACTCTAACCTAAAGCTCGAACAAATGCTACTAATGAAAGAAACCTGTGCAAGAAAACTGCAAAGGAAACAACACAAATTCAAGGAAATTATGATTCATCCTGCTGTTCCTCATCAGAATATTCACATGATGGAAAAAACCAAGTGCTACACATTTTTGCTAACTTTCAGAAAAAAAGTCTGAGAATGTGATGAAGGATTTAAAAAATGTGATGAGAGATGAAAAGCAGCCTTTTGTTTGTAATGCACCAAAAATTTGAAAATATAGAACAGAATGAAAAAAATATGTTAATATGAATAAATACATTATATTGAAATATTTAATACTTTTATTTTATAATTATAATTGTTGTTATATTACAGTAATAATATTAAAGTCACAAGAATAATAACATTTTAAATATTAGGAATAAATAAACACAAATAAATAGTAAATAAATAATAACAATGAAACATATCCAAGCTTTGTTTTTTAATTATTTTAATGCATCTATTTTTTATCTATCTTGTATTGCATTATTATTATTATTATTATTATTATTATTATTATTATCATTATTATTATTATTATTAATATTATTAATATTTTTACTCTTTCACCTGCATCTTAAATAAACAATATTATCATTATATTAATATGTATCATATATGTTTATAAATATAATATACATTTAGTATAATATAAATGTAATAAAATGATTACAAAACCATCATAAAATTATTATTATTATCATTTATAATAATAATAATAATTACAATAATAATAATAAACGATTGTTATTTTTTTATCATTGATATTAATAATAATACAATTATTATAATTATTATTCATAATAATTATAATAATAATATATTATTTTATTACTATATTATTATACAGGCTTGGTTCCGTTTCTGCCACACTTTTGACTTTACTCATTTCTGACTCTACCATACACTCCTTTCATTTTTTTTCTTTTTCATTTTACTTCTTTCCATCCCTCTATCATTATCCTGCTGATGGTCAAGACTCAACCGGTCTGAGTCACATCGTAACCTCAACCATCAGTGGAGGAAAATAAAACTGATGTCATTTTCCCTGAAGATTATATAGCACTTTCTCATGACTGAAATAAACATCAGCCTGAGCTAGACAAAAAAGCAGACTATGAAACAGCCCACCAACACACACACACACACACACACACACACACACTCTCTTCTACCGATCTTACTGACTTGTTCATACACACAACACTGTTTCAGCAAACTAACAGAAACCTCCAGTGATCAAAGCGATCGAAGGAAAGAACTGAATAAAAATAATAGCGTGACTCCATGCTAGGTTTCAGGCGAACACACGCTGAGTCAGGCATAAAGCTTCACATCACATCGTGGCTGAAGGCTTTCATCACAGCAGCCAAATCCTGAGCGCAAAGAAAGAAATGCTGCACTGCATGGACAAACGTTTGTGGACACCTAATTCTATGAGCTTCCTGAACATCTCATTCCACATCTAGTCTCCAGTCCTAAATTTCATTAGAGCATGATATATGGAGAGATGGGAGTTTCACTGGAAAAAAAAAAGTTCAGCAGTGTGTCTCATACAGCTCCACGACACAGTTAATAACAGCTCACAAAAACTCACCTGAGGAAGATCCGATCTACAACTGTGCAGCTGAGTGACTTAAGATCTAATCACATCTGCAATGTAATAAATCAGACAAAAAACTGCTTTCTTCTTGATTGTAATTGCTAAAAAGCCCAGCTGTCCAATGTGCTAAATCTCTCTTTCTCTCTCTCTCTCTCTCTCTCTCTCTCTCTCCCTCTCTCTCTCTCTCTCTCTCTCCCTCTCTCTCTCTCTCTCTCTCTCTCTCTCACACACACACACTGAAGTCTTTTCATCAAATGTCCTATACAGATACACTGAAGTAAATCAGCTTTCCTCTCTAAAAGAAAGGTTGAGCTAATTAAATTGGCTGTGTGTGTGTGTGTGTGTGTGTGTGTGTGTGTGTGTGTGTGTGTGTGTGTGTGTGTGTGTGTGTGTGTGTGTGCGTGTGTGGTGGGTCTCCCCTGCTAGTTTTAAGACTTTGTCTAGACCTTGTCTGGCATATAAAACAGTTCCAGTAAGAAGCAGTGCAGCCCCAAGCATTACGTCTCCTTCATCAGCCAATCCATATGCTCTTATTTTATACCACATGACCCATCCATCCCTCCATCCATCCTTCCATTCATCCATCCATCCATCCATCCATCCATATATCCATGACCAGGCTGGATTTGCTTCCTATGTACATTTACTGTCAGGCATGTTTGTGTTCCACAGAGACATTAAAAACCAGATCTTTCAGGGGTTTTGATTACTACAAAAAAATGGAACCTTAATATCTTCCTAATCTAATCCATAGTCTAATCTAATCCATAGAAACAGTGGAAACTACTATAGGCTATACTATAGGGGCTGGAAAGTAAATAAACAGCAGGCGAAAATCGTCTTTCGTTTTGCCGGTGCGAAGTAGAGACGTTTTTTTTAACGTTTTGGCATGAATGTGCGACTTGTGGGAAACAACTGAAAACGCAAATTTTTATGCGGAGTATTTTTATGCAAACAGGAAAAAAAACGCCATTTCGGATGTATAATGTAAAATGTTTCTACAAACACTTCATTTCAGATTTTAGACAACCAAATAGGACAACAGTATGGAAACACAGATATTTTACAATTCTCAAGTTTCTTGTTTTTCCATACTAATCTAGACCTGGATCACTCAAATCAAACTCCATAGTTTTTAATACTTTTCCAAAAATTGTGTAGGAAACCCTGTGGAAAAGTGGAAACGACTAAAAAATTTGAAGTATCGTTAAAATTTGCCGTCTATTTGCTGTACTATTGATTGAATCAAACATTGTGGAATCGATGCCTTCATGGACTGTTTTCCTAAAACGTAAAAACAACTTAGTTATATACCAGAATACGTGACGATGTCAGTAAAACATATGTATTTGGTCCACCGTCATCAAATACAAAAATGTACTCAAACAAATAAACAAAAGAAATAAAATTGTGTTCGGAAAGAGAAAACGAATTCCTACTACACAGAATCTGGCACCGAGATCGCATGTCCAGCCACGCACTGGATGTTTGTCGTGAAAGTTTACGAAATTTCCCTAAGCGAGTAAAGAAAGACAGATTTGCTGAAATGAAGCTTTAGATATTAATTATTAAAAACTTTCAGCGTGCAGCTGTGAGAACATCTGTCATTAGCAAAAAATTGGTTCAGAGGTCTTTCCACCAGTAGACCTTCTTTAACACTTTTTATAGAAAATGCATTGAACGACACGAAGGACGCTTAAGTTTTCATATAAGGAAACATTTCCTCTGAACGATGAGACAACGATCGAAACTGAGCTAAAAACAAGACGTACAATTTCCCTTAATCATGTGACACATTACGTCTACGTCCTGATCAGCACATTCTATTATTAGCTCGAATGAAGAATCATATAATAAACTGGTCATTACAATTTTATGATAAAATTATTTTATTTTAAATATTTAAGTTTTTTAGCTACTTCCTGTTTATCTCGAGTAGCAATTTAGTGTTTGTTTCTATTTAATTAAATTTAATTTATTTAAATGTTTATAGCGCATCCTTTAACAATGAAGATTGTCTCAAAGCAGCTTTACTCAGATAAAGTGTTAATAAAAGAATGTATAAGATTGTTTAATTATTGTAAGTTTTTCCTTAATGAGCGACTGATTAGCTATTTAATGCTCTACACTACATTTAACTCATTCGTAGTCTCATTCGGAGCTCTTGATACCTCGGCAAGAACGAGGACGAAGATGTTCAACTTGTGACAATACAAATGTTTCGTATTGGTGAATGGGTTCAGGCGACAACTTTTAATGGACGACTTGCGGAAAAAAATTTCCGAACTATTTTTATAATCATGTTTCCAGGTATAATTCAAGCTCACATTTTTTTATGGGTCTTTTATTGTTTGTTTTTTTTTCTAGTTATACAGCAGGGTACTAGTACAAAAAATTGTGTTTGTTAGCATTCGTTTCTGAAACGATTTCCAGCGAATTTACAATATTCACACCAAATTGTGTTAAAATCTCTTAAACTTGTTATGCATCTGTTATGTGCCGCTTTCGCTTTACTCCACGGGCTCGTGCGAAAACTTCGATCAAAAACCCAATTCATGCACAAGATATTAGAAAATTCTGATCTTTCGTTCACATGTATGCACATTTACATAGGGGTCTAGAAATAGTGGTGGATTTTGAATATTAAATATTACAAATATTTCTACTCTTTTTTTGGTTTCGGATATTTCATAAATATGTTTACTTTATGTTAACTTTAAATCGGGGCAAAAAAAAAAAATTGTCTCTGATTTTTCAGACCGTATTTTCCTGTACATCCAAGTTCAATATAGTGTTTATATGGTTTATTAATTTTTAACAAATATTTGTAAATGTTATGTTGATTTTTCCAATCACATGTCGTTCATCCCCAAACCGTTACTACTAAATTAAATGCACATCGTTTTATATGCTGTTCACAAAGCCATCTTCATGAAGTTCTGCTTTACATGGGTGTGTGTGGAAGATCTAAAGTGTCCTGCTATAAAGCTCTGATCTCAACCCTATTGAACACGTTTGGGGTGAATGTGAGCTCTGATTGCACCCCAGACCTCCTCACCTCACCTACATCACGTGTAGCTGAATTAAAAAAAATCCAAATACTAGTAAAAGATCTTCTCAGAAGGCTGGATGTTATTGTAAGTGCGAACTGGAACCGAATGTGAAACAGGATGTCTGAAACGTATGAATGAATCTCATGTGCTTATGGTGCCTACAGAAGATCATGTCTTCGAGATCCTTTGGAAACTTTTTATCCCAATATATGCGTTAGAAAAATTCAAAATTTTTGCTTGGTTGAACGTTAGAAAAGAAATTGCAAAGATCTCAGGATTTATTTCTATCCTGAAGTCTCTGTGTTCCTGTAAGATAAATAAATATTATTAAAAAAAAATTAATAAATACAAAATATCTCAAAATAAATCTGTCAACAAAGACAAGGGGAGAAAAACACTGTTTTTTTTGTTTGTTTTTCTATTCAAACTGGACCAAACTCTCCTCCATTGAATGGCAGCATTTCATTCCTTCTCTCCAGGACCTTCATGAATCTGTTCCTCCCCAGTTTCCAGCTGTTGTGCGCAGCTGTTTGTGCTAGTCACGACCGCATAAAGCAACGAGACCGAACATTTTCCGACGTGTTCATGCTTTGAAACATTTAAGGAAAAACAATTTACCAAAACAAACATGTAACAAACATTTTACAAAGTAGTTTTGCTTACCGCAAACCCGAGTCCAGTCTGGGAGCGAGGCTTGGATAAACATTACACTTACAGCTAGCTAACTTGGGTCATTCCGGTTCTGTTTTGCCTTTTTAAGCCCAATCTACGTTTTAGTCTTAACACTAATAAAATCGTGTCGGGTCTAAATTTCAGTCTGAGATATACTTTATTACGGGTTTATTCAAAGAAGTAAAAAAAAAAACATAAACCGCTCCCAGTTAATTCCCCCTTTGTCGTTCACAATCCAACGAAGGGTTGCCAGGTTTCTTTCTGCTTACCGAAAGGTTGCCAGATTGGATACACCCACAACAGAAATTATATCTAAATAGTGATGTTAAGATTCGAGCATAATTTTTTGAACTCATTAGTATCCGTACAAATGTATTTACATTTACTTATATAATTATTAGTAGATGTGCTCAAGGTTTTATTCAGCCTGTAGGTAAGGATGGGGTGTTTTTTTATTAATTTTTTTAGGGATAAAGCGTAGAAACTGTGCAGCATCCATAGAGTCAAATTTATATCAGAAATACACTGTAGTAGGCAATCAAGGCCAGCAAGACCTTCTAACAATCATATTTCAAGCCGTCTAGCAGGCATACGATAATGTCGTATGCATTTTTTACTTCCTTTGATTGGATGGGCTGAGAATGCACTAGTCAGAGCTCGCAAACTGTAGCAAACTGCACAAGTTCAGAGATATTCGTGTGGATTTAATAGCTGTTTTTCTTTTTTTTGGCTGACAGAGGAGAAGAAATTCATTCGGATGCAGATGCAGTCACAAGGACAGTTACAGGACATTTTTGTTTGTTTTTAGAAAAGCTGGACGTCGTGAGATAAGGTCAGCCGAATTCGTTTAGAACAGTTGTTAAGTTTTTTGTGATTTATTTTTACTATTGCATTTTTATAGGACTGTGGTGAGACCTGCGGTGTTGTACGGTTTAGAGACAGTGGCATTGAGTAAAAGACAGGAGGTGGAGCTGGAGGTAGCAGAGCTGAAGATGTTGAGGTTTTCGTTGGGAGTGACGACGATAGACAGGATTAGAAATGAGTTTATTAGAGGGACAGCGCATGTAGGATGTTTTGGTGACAAGATGAGGGAGGTGAGATTGAGATGGTTTGGACATGTGCAGAGGAGGGACATTAGTTATATTGGTAGGAGAATGCTGAGGATGGAGCCACCAGGAAGGAGGAAAAGAGGAAGGCCACGGAGGAGGTTCATGGATGTGGTGAGGGAAGACATGCAGGTAGTTGGTGTGAAAGAGACAGATGAAGAGGACAGGGTGGTATGGAGACGGATGATCCGCTGTGGCGACCCCTAATGGGAGCAGCCGAAAGAAGAAGAAGAAGATTTTTACTATTGCATTTTCTTTTCTGTCAAGTTTGCAAAAGAAACACACCATTTTGCCTTCATTTTAAATCCCTGAAAACAATAATGCATAGAAAAACTCAGGGGTCATTCTATGAGGTTAATATTAATGCTTCTGCAGGTGATGTTGTATGTGGGCAGTGCAGCTGTGGCTAGTCAGTGAAAGGTGACTTGTTGAATTGTGTACAATGGGTTTCTTGCTTTTGTAATGGCATTCATTCTTGCTGTTTGATATACCTGTCTGTGATGCAGGGCTCTTATACTGTGTTTTTATATAATATGTATGGTTTCTATAGCTGTGGCCTTATAATGATGGTATTGAGAGTGATATTGATTCAGTCAGAACACCGCTAAAGGCCGAGGGGTGAAATGCACAGGGGGCCTTGAGTTTGGCATGTTTGCACTGCAAGATTATATTGGCTGATAATAAGATAAGATAATGAAAGTGTCCTTGAAATCTTTTTATAGTTGTTTCTTACTGTAAAAATGCTCACTTTTTGGGCTAATCCTGAATTTATTTTAAATGTAATGCATTAAATGTTTGTAAATTTCCATTCGAAATATTAGAGACTCTGTAACTAATTGTTACGTCGAAGAAATGCATAAGTAAAGAGTTTCCTGAAATTCAGAGTTTCCATCTCATCGGTATTCATATAAAAAAGGAGATACATTACAATGCACTAGTCTTGAGTTCATCCAATTACTATCTTTTGATCATAAAATGGCTCTTCTGGAGGTGGCTCTTGCTTTTACAATTCTACCTGAGTGCAAAAGGACATGAAAAACAATAGTTTGTAATAAATGATGCAATTCAGTGTTTCATTCTCCTGCATAAGGGTTGCCATAGGAGTTACAGACATAATCAGAGAAAATATTACTCTGCACACTCTTACTAGAACCCCAGGGTTCTGCTTGCACTCTTGCTCCAGCGTCTACAATTTATCTGAAGTGGATTAAAACTTTTCCTTTTTTTGCATTAAAATGTAGTAAATTCAAAGTTTCCTGACATGAAAACACTCTGATGAAATACAAAGAATTAAAAAAGTACTACAATGCAGTAACATAGTAAAAGGAATACTCCACTGCTCACTAGAACAGGAAATATAGTGTGCCAGAGCTTATTTAGCTGTTTGCCTCAGCCTCATTCCCAGTGGATACCTTTGGGATGAACTGAAATATTGACTTGCACCTGTGGCTGAATGAGAACGAATCCTGCCTAGAAGACTGGAGGCCATTATAGAAGCTCCATATTAAAGCTCATGATTTTGGAATGGGGTGTTCAGTGGTCAGGTGTCCACATACTTTTATTCATACTGTGTAGTGTAGTTTTTGTGTGTGGAATGAATATCAGATTTATGTATTGAATAAAATGTTCAATTCCATTGTATTTGTATAGCACCTTTGATTCAATTCAAGTTTCCCCCTAATGAGTGAGCCAGTGGCAAGATGGCATGAGGAAGAAGACCTTGAGGAGCACCAGACTCAAAAGGGAACTCATCCTCATCTTGGTGGCACCAAATGTCCGTCGTTGTTAAGGTGTACAGTGTTATAATAAACTGTTGATATTAATTACAGTCTAAATCCATCATCCTCAGTAATTTCATGGATCTAAATAATATTTTATGATTTTAATAATCGACATTGACAGTAGGCAGCTTTACAGACCTAAATAGATTACACATTTAAATATACATTTCAGCATCAGAAATTTGGATAAGTTTATCCCTAATGAGCGAGCCAGGAGTCACAATGGCAGGGAAAGATCTTTGAGATGGTATAAGGAAGAAACCATGAAAAGCACCAGAACCAGAAGGGAACCAATCCTTATCTAGTTGACATCGAACATCACCGGAGCTTAAGTGTCTACTGAAACGGATAATAATAGACCAAAATATTTGAGGATCTGCGACACAAAGCCATTCAGTGCTTGTACAGTATGTATTTTTGTATTACAGTCAGAGGGTTTTTTTAACCGAATATTTACAACCTGTGAGGAATCAGCGTAGACAGTTTACGCAACGTACGAAATCTTTGTTTTATTCATATTAAGAGAAAGGGAGAAACCCAGTGAGGGGGAAAAGCACCATTTATAGCTGCAATAATGCAATCAGTAATATTTCTCCATTGCATTAGTATAACATTGTCATTCATCTAACAGCTGTATTTTATTACAATCCCCATTCCAAAAAAAGTTCGGACACTGTGTAAAATGTAAATAGAAACGATAAACGATTTGCAAAACTAATAAAACCATATTTTATTCATAATAGAACATAGTGTGGAACAAAGAACATGAGAGTGTGGAACAGAACCTCATGTTTAAATACACATATTTTCTATACTTTATTTACATAATTTTTTTTATCTCTATATTCTATTTCTTTTTTATGTTTAAATGTCATGTGACAAATAAAATTATAATTAGAATTTGAAAACATATCAAATGTTTCTTCTTCTTCTTTCTTTTTCTTCTTCTTTCTTCTTCGTCTTCTTCTGTTTCTTCTGCTTCTGCTTCTTTTTCTTCTTCTCTTCTGCTTCTTCTTCTTCTTCTTCTTTAAGCTTCTCCCATTAGGGGTCTCCACAGCGGATCATCCGTCTACCGTATACCATTTTGCAATAGTATAAAATGGTATATATTCTCAATTTAAACATTTGATATGTTTTTGTTTTATTTGCGAATCAATGCGTTCTGTTTTTATTTACATTTTGCACAGTGTCCCAACGTTTTTTACATTTGGGTTGTATAATAATGTGGTATATATTATTGTAATCAGCACACATTCCCTATACAAAAGAGCCTTTTTTTAGTGCTTGTCAGCAAATCAGCAAATGAAGAGTCTTTATTCAATGTCAGGGCTTCTCTATCAGTAAGAGTACGCTATATATTTAAAAAAAAAATTAAAAAATCAGTATGTACTGTTTGACATGATCACATGTCAGATTTATTTCTGCTTCGTTGTTTTAATAACCAAACACTCCACAAACTGCAAATTACACAAAATATGACAGAACAGATTTTTTTCAAGCATGTATAGTGTTTGGAGGACAAATAGCATGAAAATCTTGGAGAATTATATCTGCCTATATATAATATATTATATCATATATAATATTAATATACTATTAGTGATACGTTGTCTTGTAACACAGAGTTAATGACTAGTTTCTTATTTTGCAATGTCTGAACAGTTTGTTTCTATTTATTGCTGCCACAAAGGAAATGAGTATTGAGAAAGACCTGCATAATGCAGAATGATTTCGTCAAAATAATTTCCACATGCAGTATACAGAAATATATGCTGTTATAAGTTACATCATTTCAATCCCACTGCTGTGAACGCTGAGAGCCTGTCGAAGTTATGATCATCAAGTTATTTAAAACAGTTTTTGCTCCACGTTTATCTCACTGCTGTAGACAAGAGTATGATGTTTTCTCCAGAAATCATTTCATTAACAAACAGTGGGATCATAGAGCCACTAGAGGCCCTTTATCCTACCTTTCATCATGGATTTTATTCTTTCTTTTTTTTTTACTGCAGAGTAAAGTTCTCTCAGAAAATATAAAGAAATTAGATATTTCATCAGTAGTGGGTTAATAGAAGTGCAGATTTCTAAACCATGTGACACGCTTTGTCATATTTAGGTATTTTGGAATGCATTTCAGAGTTATAAACATCAAAAACAACACAATATGCCATAATTAAGCAAAGAAAATTTAAGTAAAGTATTCCAGAGGTACCTAAAAGGTACATCTACTAGAGGTACATTTTAAAGAAATGTACATCAAATCCTTATCTCTGCCATCTTTTAGTCTATGTTGAATCTGGAAAAATGTAACACCACACATACACTTGCACTCATTCATACCTTAAGTCAAAACACCAACCTGCAGGTTTTGGAAGAAGCGAAAAAAGATGCCACACAATAGCCACCTAGAGCATGACCTGATCTCAGGATCAATCCAGGAACGTCTAAGGTGTAACGTGGCAAGCATACACCCCGTCCCAGCAACATAGACCTTTCAAGAACAAACCACAACCTCAGGCTCAGGCTTTTGCCCTGTAAACCAAATAGAGGCATCTAATAGAAAAGCAGTCAATCTGGCAACCCTGCTCCAAATCCCCACCCCATGTGCTTCAGTTTCCTGTACTTAAGACCAATGAATCACTTCAATCAATCAATGCTAGATATGCAGTCCTAATCTAAGGCAAAGACTGCAGGCAAATCCCATTAGCTTGCTCGTAAACGACACCATCAATTTGTTTCATTGCTTTTTTTTGTTTGAATCGTAGTTAATCATGGTATTTGGGGGTAGTTTTGTTCATTATGGTTGTTGTTACACATCCTTTGTCTTTTCTTTGTTGCAAATCCTTTTTCCTTGACCAAACACACACACACACACACACACACACACACAAACAGACACACACACAGACACACACACACACACACACACACACACACACAACACACACACACACACACAAATTCAACCTTTTGTTATGTTTTTTCAGCACTTTTTCAGCAAGCATGTTTCTGAGTCATTTCCATCATGACTAACATTTAAAAATACACCTCTAGAGCAGCTCAAACACTGTTCCGACACTGACACTGTTCCTGACTGCAGTGAACGGAGACAAGTTCAGGCATGTAGCTAAATCAAATTTAGAAGCATGATAGTGAAGGGAGGAAATAAATCTATAGTATCACATACAGCATACAAGTAGGCCAAGAGTTAAAACAAGTCAGTGATACAATATGTACATTCATGTCACATTTACATCGACCAGGCATAACATTATGACATTATAACATTCTGACAGTTTCACATTACAAGCATTGAAGTGAATAACACTGATTATCTGTTCATTATGGCACCTGTTAGTGGGTGGGTTTTTTTAGGCAGCGAGTGAACATTTTGTTCTCAAAGTTGACGTGTTAGAAGCAGGAAAAATGGGCAAGGGTAGACGTCTAGACGTCTGGGTCAGAGCATCTCCAAAACTGCAGCTCTTGTGGGATGTTCCTGGTCTGCAGTGGTCAGAATCTATTAAAAGTGGTCCAAGGAAGGAACAGTGGTGAACTGGCGACAAAGTCGTGGGCGGACGAGGCTCATTGATGCACGTGGGGAGCGAAGGCTTTTCCGTGTGGTCCGTTCCAACAGACGAGCTCCTGTAGCTCAAATTGCTGAAGAAGTTAATGCTGTTAATGCTCGATGGGTCAGAACTGTTTTGGCAGTAAACCAGGGATCAACACATAATTAGTCATTATGTTATGCCTGATCAGTGTATAAGGAATTGGCCTACTGGGATTTTGGTAACTACCAAACTGCCACTATTAGATTCATTAGCAAGACACATTTTGATTTTTCTTCTCTGATTCTTATTGTGCTTCAAGGACCATAATTGCTCATTAGTTATGGAGGCATGCGCTTTTAATGGACTTTAAACAGGATGTTGTTCAGCCTGAGGCATTACTGGCCTCAACATGTTGTGGTACTATGGACACTGAGGGGGTTGGGCTAAGTCCTTTTTTCAGCTCACTGTTTCAGGGGTCAGTATAGTGGCTGAGGTGGCTGTGGTTACTGAACATAATGTTCGGGAGGTGGTTCAGTTCTCTGCAGTTTTTACTGAGAAAAGCAAGGCCTTTAAAGATCTATGCTCCAGACTCGCTGTATCATGGCTGCCCCGATACAGATTAGGAAAAGATTTCACTGGACTGTATTGTACTGATTATGGAGGGCCATCAGGGCCAGCAAGGTTTTCATCTGCTGACCTAAACTCTATCAAAATTACTGACTTATGTTTTAATATATTTTGTCCTTGAATATGTATTAAATTATTAATCAGTTTTAACAGTGTAGCTGTCTGAAGCATAAAGTACAGGTTGCTTGAAGCTGTTGCTTTAACCAATCAGATTTTGTTTTTCATTTTCACGTCCTTTGATTGGATGATCAGAGAGCGCACTAGTCAGAGCTCGCAAACCGCATCTGCAACAAACTGCACAAGCTCAAATATAATCATCCCATAAAGATGGTACAAAAAGGTGGGTTGATTCAGGCAGGTCACTACTGAATGCCTGGCTGTGAAATTCAAGGCCCAACACTGATAGCGTTTCACCGTTAGGACTCCAGGGGGCGACAAGCGCATTCTCGCGTTAGAACGACTTGATAAACCGTGAGAAGAAGAAGAGCGAAGGCGGAAGAAGAAGCAGACGAAGAAGAAGTCTTTGTGTGTATATACTTGGGAAAGAGTTATTTAATAGTAAGGTTGTTTTTACCATAAAAAACAATAATTTAGATAAGAATGGGTTGTTTAGACTATGTAAAATAAATATATACCTTGTATAGCATTGGTAATTGATATTATTTGATTGAATTAGAGGAAACACTGACTAATTACTCGGTTTAAATGGCTGGAAGCATAACATTTTGTAATATTGGACATCATTAAATGTCTGTAGACAGAATCTGTTTGTAGAAAATATGTATTTTTTTTATTATGTATGTACAGGTTTTGTTACACAATGTATAATACAGGATAAGTGATGATTTGAATTTATTTTAAATGACAATCATTTATATCGTTTTATTCCTTACTTTTACAAAATAAACCTTAAAGACAAGTAGGACATGATTTCATAAATAAAAACAAACCCCGTGCCTTTGCAAAAGTATTAAATATTGGAGAAATATTTTGAGAATATTTTGTAAAACAGATTTTCAGTCCTTTGTATATCCAGTGGGAGGAGTTTATTCATAGTGGGCGGGGTCTATTCTAATTTCCAACCCATTAAATATAGTAGTTAGAAACCTTATGTCGTGTTCCTTAACGTGTAAGTCTTTCCTTTAAATGCAGCACATGGAGAATCCGTTTTGGCACCTGTCCCTGAAGCTTCACGACCAGCCAAAATCAGTGTTGCCGTTCCCCGAGGACGTCAGCCCTGGAAGCTACATGGTGGCCACCATAAAACAGCTGGTCTCAGCTCAGTTACCTGATTCACTGCCAGATCCGGAGCTCATAGGTACGTCTTGTTTTGCTTAGACCTCACACCTCACAGGGTCGTCTTAACTCCTATATCTATCGCTTTGCTTATATGCTTTGCTTTTCTTTTAGAGCTGGTGCACTGTGGGTGTAAACTAAAGGACGAATTGACATTAGATTCCTATGGGATTAAATCTGGATCCACGTTGCACATCCTAAAGAAAGTGTGGCCCGAACCTGCGGTCAAACCTGGTGAGTTTATCATCAGCCACTGTTTTTTTTTTTCAGTTTTTGTTGTATTCTTGTGGAACATCTCAGCGAGCTGCTTCTTGTTATCACTTAAGTTATGTAGTTACACTGTCTGGCCAAAACTTTCTGACCATCACACCCATCCGTCAGTTCTTCTCCATGCTCTTTCCATACATTTTGAATCACAGAATTGTACAAAATATCTGCGTATGTTTTGGTGTTTCAATTTGTGGAACTAAAAGACCTGTTTCAGCATGACGGTGCTCTTGTGTGAGCTCCATGCAGATAGGGTTTGAAAGATCTTGAGTGGTCCACTGTAGAGCTTTGACCTCAACCCTGTTAAACACCTTGGGGATGTATTGTTAATGCTGACTGCACCCCAGGCTTCCTCACCTCTCCTACATCAGTGTGTCTGTCTGTCTGTCTGTCTGTCTGTCTGTCTGTCTGTCTGTCTATCTAATATATAATATAAAAAATAGAATTTATATATTAATATTTTCTCCTGTAAAACTATTTCTTTCGTACATAGAGCCAGTAAACAGAAGTGCTGCAGCGAGAGAGTTTAGACTTCTCCAGGCCACCATGCTCTCCAATGTTGCATATAGAGATGCGGTAAGTGATAATAATAATTATAATAATTATTTCACTAAATAAAGAAAATACAGGGAAGAGGTAGGGGTAATTCCTGGAATAATAGTACAGTATGTAGATAGTGTACGTGGCCACTGTTCAGATAAAAATGAAGCTCATTTCTAAGAGTAAATTCATTTTTTGTATTTATACAGTCTGTCCATCCGAATATTCAGACGGCCTTCTTTTGCCCGAGTAGGACCCCACGTGAGATTTGAAATGAAACACTCTAAACATGTTTAAAGTGCCAACTTTTAGCTTTAAAATCAAGGACTTTAGCAAGAATAGTGCAGGAAAGGTTTAGGCCATTTTTATTCAGTTTTCAGTAAACTCTTGCAAATCGTATGTAGTCATCAACTGCCTGAAATCTGAAGCAAAGCGCTTTTACCAATGTGGTGCAAAATTAGATGGTATTGTTGAAAATAAGTATATTTTATTTTCGAATGTTTTTCTTTTGAATTTGCAGGTTTTTAAGATGCTGAGCAATAAGGAGTCTCTGGATCAGATCATAGTGGCTTCCCCTGGACTCAGCTCAGACCCTGTCGCATTAGGCAAGTCTGAAACCTCGACTAGATCCTATTCTCGATACATATGCAAACTGTTGTAATTCCTACACCGTTCACCTGAATTGGATGTAAATGCCCTCAAATTAAAGCTGACAGTCTGCAGTTAAAGCACAACTTGTTCGTTTCATTTCAAATCCATTGTGGTGGTGTATAGAGCCAAAAATGTTAGAATTGTGTCGATGTCCCAATATTTATGGACCTGACTGTACATATTTTCCAAATGATCTTTATGATCTCTTTTTGCAGGTGTATTACAAGATAAGGACCTGTTTGTGCAGTTCACAGACCCCAATCTGCTTGATGTGTGAGTAAAAAAAAAAAATGATTGAAGAATGAATTGATGAATGAATGTTTAATGGTTTCAGAACATTATAAGCTGCTTCTTTTCCTGCAGGTTGGTTCGTTCTCATCCGGCGCTGGTTAATGCCATCATTCTGATCCTTCACTCGGTGACGAGCAGCATGCCCGGCCAATCAAATGCAAGCTCCTCCCACAACGCCCCTGCCAGTTCCTACAGCGAAATGCCAGGTCAGTACAGACTTTATGTTAAATACATGGCTTCTGAAAAAAAAAAAATGAAGGTCACAAGTGTTGTGAAAAGTTCGAGTCAGGAGATTCTTCCATCATTTATTTTTTTCTAAATGTTCTGCTTGCTGTTGAACTGATGCTGAACTGTATGTTCATGCTGAGTTGATAACACCAAGTGCCAATCAAAACAAGTTTGAAACTGAGTTACGTTTCCCCTCTTAAATACAAAGGAACGGCTGATTTCACAAAAAAAAAACGTACGCAATAAAGCTACTTAACGTACGTAATAAATGACATGTCAGGGGTGCGGCCCAACAGAAAACCACTGTTTCCACCCTGAATTGATTATTTTTTCCATAGAAAATGTTTTTTAGTCGTATACTTTTTATTTACTTAAAAATAAACTCTAATCGTTTCATATAGTGTTGTGAAACATCTACACATGCGGATATGGATGTAGATGTACGTTGTGTTCATATAGAAGTGTACTTAGTTGTTTAATGTCTGACGTACATCCGATGAAAATTTCTTCTTCTTTGATAAGTGAATAATAATAAAAGAAATTATATAATAATAATAATAAAATAAATTCGACACCTTCTGACCAAACAAACTTAAGGGGAAGTGGGAAAGTGGTAGCTGAGTGGTTTGGTGTTAGACTTTGGATCAGAAGGCTGTGAGTTCAAATCCCAGTAAGCTGCACACTGCTCTAAGTACCCGAATAAGAGCATTGTAAGTTGCTCTGGTGTAAATGGATAAAACATTCAAATGAATTCTATGTATGTGCATAACAAGGCTTTCTTTCTTCTTTGTTGATGAAAGGAGGATTCCTGTTCGAGGGCATGTCTGACGATGAAGATGATTTCCAATCCGTAAGTCGTCCCCCGTTCAAATTTTTATCCCTGCAAGTTGTTCAGTCGGTACTAAGAACAAAACACAACAATCATGAACAATAAAACAGACACAGTCAAATATTTGCAATGTTAGAAAGCACTTGTATTTGTATGTAACATGTTTGAGCACATTATTAAAAAAAAAACGAATTTTGGTTAAACCTGAAAAAACAGACTCAGATTATGAGACACAGATTATGATTATTTTTGTAGTAATATTTTTATATTGGAAAAATAGAAACCTTCGATATAAACGATCAGGGCCTTGTAGCACACAGCATGTATTTTTTTTCTAGTTTAAAGATAAGGAATTATTATTAATATTCTTATTATATTCAATATATAGTTCTTAATGATGTGTAAAGTATAGTTCAGTAAGGAAAAGTAGCAGTATGTCATGTCAGTATCCATAGCAATAAATGTATTATACTGTAAGCGGATAGAATATCTTTTTTCTAAATGATTATTATTATTATTTATCAAAATTAATTGAATCATTGGCAAATTGCTGCGGTGTAATAAAAATAAAACACCTTGGGACGAGTGTTTGTAGGAAAATCGCACTGCTCCCTATATTTCCATATAACATTAAAACTTATTTAAAAATCCGCACAATATACACAATATTGGCAAAAGTATTGGGACACCTGAACTTTCCTATTCCTTTTGTTATATGTGGTTATTTTCCAAACTGTTACACACAATTGTACAGGACGTCTTTAGATGCGCTATAAAGTACAAAGTGGGCTCCTTGAAGATCTGGTTTACATGCTTTGGAGAGGAAGATCATGAGTGGCCTGCTATAGAGCTCTGATCTCATCCCTGCTGAACACCTTTGGGATGAATTGGAATGCTGACTGCACCCCAGGTCTCTTCACCCTCACCTACACCAGTACTTGCCTTTAGTAACACCCTTGTGGCTGATTAACACAAATATCCATAAGCACACTCCAAAATCTAGTGGAACATCTTCCCTGAAGAGTGGAGGGAATTATAAGAGTAGATTGGAGACTAAATGTGGAGTAAAGCAATACTCAAAAATCACATACCAAACTTATGACCAGGTGTCCCAATACTTTTGCCAATATAGTCTATGTTACTGCTGTATTTTAAACCGTCTAAAATGTTTACAATGATATTCATGGAGTTCTTTAAATCCCACTCTTGCTCTAGGGAAATCGTGCAGGCTCGTCCCAGCGCCCGAGACCTCCAACCAATCTGAGCAGCAGCGGAGCTACTGGGCCTCGACCCATCACTCAGAGCGAGCTAGCAACAGCTCTAGCGCTCGCTAATACACCGGATAGCAGTGCAGTTACACCCGTTCTGGGAAGCCAAGTAAGTCACTTTATTATCCGGTTTCTTAGAGACGCCTACATCCATGCAATGATCTAATCAGCTAATGATCAATGTATAAAATGTCTTCTCTTTTAGTTTTTTTTATAGATTACATAGAATAAAGTGAAACACAAAACCCATTCAGTGAGCCGTGGTTGTGTATGGGGAAAAAAAAACACTGATTCGGATCAGAAACCACTCTGCTGAGCAGAAAAGCATCTCCGAACATCTCAGAGAAAAAAAACAGATTGCAACATCGGGTTCTTCTCCTGTCAGCCAAGAACAGGAATCCTATGCTGTTTCATGCACAAGCCAACAAAACTACATGGATCGAAGTTGAAAACGTATAGCCTTTTTTGATAGAAGCAGATGTTCCTATTAAAGTGGCTCACGGGTGCAAACGCCATCTAACGTTTCTTTGCAGCTATTGCAGGCCAACTGGTGGATTGGTGAAGAGTGGAAGGAATAGAGAGTGTTAGGCATTGAGTAAAAGACAGGAGGTGGAGCTGGAGGTAGCAGTCGAAGATGAAAAGATTGACGATAGACAGGGTTAGAAATTTGAGGGACCAGGCAGGAAGGGCGTTATGGAGACAAGATGAGAGAGGTGTGATCGAGATGATTTGGTCAGAGGAGGGACATGAGGTATATGAAGGAAGGAGGTAAAGAGGAAGGCCATGGAGGAGGTTTATGGATGTGGTGAAGATAAACATGCAGGCATAAATGATGGTTTGAAAGAGGCAGATTTAGAGGACAGGGGTTGGAGACAGATGATCCGCTGTGGCACCCCCTAATGGAAGAAGCAGAAAGAAGGAGGAGAAGAAGATGATCATTTTGATGATTAAGATGATGATGATAACGAAGAATCAAATGATGAAGAATATAGATGGTGGTGATAAAGAATTAAGGTAATGATGAATGATAATGAAGATGATGGTGGTGGTGATGCAAAATGAAGATGATTATGATGGTGGAGATTAAGAATGAAGAACAACATAATGATGATGAAGAAAAAGATAATGATGGTGGCGGTGATGATGAAGAATGATGTTGAAGATGATGCCGGTGATTAAAAAACGACGATGATGATGAAAGAAAAAGGATAACAAAATGATGAATAGTATTTTGATGCTCCTACTCAAATTTCCACTCCTCCCAATGTTGTCTCTCTCTCTCTTTCTCTCTCTCTCTCTCTCTCTCTCTCTCTCTCTCTCTCTCTGCAGGACATGTCCACTGGTAGCTCTTCAGCTGCAGCAGGGACTCCTGTCACTAGCAGTGTTCTGACTCGAGCACTACAGCAGGCTCTAGAGGCTTCCGGAGTGACCCCTCTGCAGGTGAATCTCTCTCTCTCTCACACACACACTCCCGCTGAGGCCTCTGAACATCTCTGCGGTGGTTTCAGTAACTGTGCCACTGACCTTTACTTCTGCATGAACAGAATCACATCTGGATTTTAACAGAAAACTCACAGAACAGACTCACAATATCGGTTTGCACAAAAAAGTCATCTCACACACACACACACACACACACACACACACACACATGCAGCTTTATTCAGAATTGAACTTTAACTGCAATGAAAGAAGACATTGAACGAACTTGATGCTACAGTATACGCTGTAAAATGACACAAACAGGAAAACGCCGGAGCACCAAACACAATCGTTTATTACCAAACGTAGAGCTTTTCTATTCCAAATTCCAAACTCGCCTCCGTGACCAGGAAATATGCAGACTAAAGTATTATATTCCGCATATACTACAGCAATTCATCAACAATATATACATTTAATTCATAAAAAAATCACAGCATCTTCTCCAGGTTTAATTACATGGTTGGAACATCCAGAGTTCAGTTCTGATATGATGCTATATTAGTGATGATACTTGAACGCAGCATCTCTTCCGGTCCCACAGAGCCGATGGCAGACGCAGATGCAGCAGCTGAGAGATATGGGCATCAGAAACGAGGACCTGGCATTGCGAGCCCTCCAGGCTACAGACGGAGACCTTCAAGCGGCACTCGAACTCATTTTTGCTGGAGGAGGAGGACTCTGAGGCCTAAAATATTTCGATATTGTATCTAAACACAGTATTTTATATAATTGTTTTTCAGAAATTAGTAATCAGTGCTAAATAAATAATAGAACAAAAGTTTGGTAACAAGTTGTGAGTTGTTGTTTTTTTTTTAAAGCAAATAATTGTAGTTGTCGTAGCAAAAATGGCCACTAGAGGGCAATAGGTGACCACATGCAGTTTCTTGGTTGTTGGAGTATGTAACACTGTGTAGCAAGTTTATTCTGAAAAGTATAAAAAAAGAAAAAAGAAGGCCATAGAAGATGATTGCTGGATTTAAGTGTGTAGGAATAATTAACAACCTGTAATTACATACAGGTAACAGGCAAAACCTATACGACTACAGAGAGATTGTCTGTGGTTCTTTATTGTTAAAAATATCCATCCATCCATCCATCCATCCATCCATCAAAAGGAAGCAAAGAATCAATGTGGAATAATGCTCCTCAACAGAAAATTGCAAAATGGTTAAATATCCTTGTCCTTTACAAAAAAGGTTTTGCGAATCTGGAGAAATCACTGTACACAAGGAACAATGGCCAAAATCACAATTAGATGCCTGTGATCTTCAGGCAGCACTGCATTTAAAACAGTCAAGATAACAGTCATGGTTCTGTAATGAAAACCACTGCATGGGCTCATTAACACCTCCAGAAATCATTGTGTGTGAACAGTTTGCAAAGTCATCCGCTAATGCAGGATAAATCTCGATTATGCGAAGAACGAGGCATGCGTGAACATGATCCAGACATGCTTCCATTCTCTCTGGGCCAAAACATTTTGAGACCTGTTGCAGCCTTCCAATTAAAATGTACTTTACATTGTGTATATTCTCTGTGTAAACATTTGATTTGTTTTCTATTATTGCAAATAGAATATAGATTTATGAGATTTGCAAATCATTGCATTTTGTTTTTATTTACATTTTGCACATTGTTCCTACTTTTCTGGAACATGGATGGATGGATGAAATTAGTATCTGCTCATCATCAGTATCAGACACTTATCAGTATCTGCTTTCCGATGTGTGTTTGTAATATTTTGTCCCGTATCATTCTTATAATGCTATAAATAATTTGAGTTTGTCAAGCGAGTAATATTTTTTGGATTCTAGACTTTCATCTAACAAAATTGTGACCCGCCTTTATTGAATTTTCTAGTGACTTAATCCTAATATCCAGCTACATTCAAGTGCACCATGTTAATAAAGCCTCAGACATGATGGCACTATGCCTTCGGTTAAAAAATGCCCTAAAGGGAGCAAATTTATTTTTTCTTTATTTTTTATTATTTTTTTTTCTTTTCATTGGGCCTCTATTAGCTAATTGTCTCGCACTCGTTTTACGAGCAGCCGGTATGGGCTTATTTGAAGCCATTATTTTTCCACCGAGGGCAGCTGAAGGAGAACAGTCCTATTCTTCTTGTTGTGTCGCTCCTCTCCGAGACCTCTAATTGCCCCACTCAGCTTTATAGCATTGTGAGTAAATGAGCCTTCACAATCGGAGAGCCACTTTTGTCCCGGCAGAGTCTCCAAACACAGCTGCCCTGCCTTCATAAGAGGCACGCTCACACACCTGCAAGCAATTTCCTGTCTCCAGTAGCACTGCCTCCTGCAGTGTGGGGGTGGGGGAAGGCAAGGGGGGAGGGTGGGGTTTACTGTCCTGTCTGCATCCTCAGCACCAGATCCAAATGTCCTGAGGCAATAACCGACCAGCAAAGCTGAGAAAACGCTCTTTAATTGTGTTGTTAACAAGCCGGACATCAGAACACATTTTTATTTGGCTTTTTTTATACAAATCATGCATACACATAAATTACATTTGCTTATCAATGAGGACTTTTGATTGTTTTTCTTTAATATTAGCTTCAAATATGTTCCACTGTCCTGCTTAATTCTCCATTCGGTTTGTTTACAAGGTGTTAATACACTGTCTACAACAGGTATGCGTTCATTTTGTGTTTAATCGTCAATATGGTGATATTTTCTGTAGGAGGACATTTATTTCACTATTTGAAGGATTCTCCAGTGTCAGAACATCAAAGCTCGAGGCAAACTGTGGCATCATCCGATAAGAAAAAGTTTCCAGCACAAGTCTGGGGTCGACATGGATGAGACAGAGGGGAGTCAGTGATGTAAACATGACTGAAAACAGACACATTTCTCATCAGCTGATCATCATATTTTCTCTGCTTGTGTTCTATATGGTGGATGTTCAGCCTGGATACATTCATTAGGTAACAACATTTGAAAAATTCGTTTTTGTATTAATATGATGAGGTTTAGTTACCAGTGTGACACTAAAACAGGTAGTAGTAATGATGTTTTTAGGGTATGTGGCTTATGTTGTTAAATGTAGCACCAGGGTTCTGGAGGAACGTTGTCTCATTTTGCTGTGTCAGCTACTGTATATATGGTTCAAATGACAATAAAAGCTTCTTGACTTGACTACTTTTTACTTAAGTACAAGTCAGAGCCCAAACTTCTTTACTGTAACTTGAGTGAAAAATTGTAGTCACTACTTCAACTTTTACCAGAGGCTTTAAAAACATGAGTATCTGTACTTCCACTTGAGTGAAGGGTGTGTGTACTTTTGCAATCTCTAGGTTCCAGTGTCAGCAATAATGTTGATCAACCTGCTACTTTACATTTTTCGACAGGGAAAAGTCTTCAGGACAGAAAGCTTCATGATTTCTAGGTAAAATGAACATTTCGTGTTAATTTTTGGCTTCAAGAAAGCCTTTTTTTTTTTTTTTAGACTTTAAAGGTTATGGAACATCCATGACACAAGATTCAGCTATAAGTAAATATTTTTTTAGATCTAGCCTTATTTATTTATTTATTTATTTGTTTATTTATTTGTTTATTGATTGATTGATTGATTAATTGATTGATTGATTGATTGATTTGTATTGATTTGTATTGATTTTTTTTGATTGATTTACAAAAAAAGATCTGCTACACATACACACATTACAGAGACACTGCAAGGCCCCATGTTCTAAAGACTTTAATCAAATAGAAAATTATAGAAATATATAAAAATATAATAACAGTTATAGAATTACAGTTTTACCCATCAGTGTTACAAAGCACTGAAACTGGAGACTCCTTCCAAATACTACTCTAAAATTGTCTCCTTACAGAAAATGTCTTTATATCAATGATTAGGCATTTCAAAAAATTAATTTATCTGCAGCGTCTATTGCATAAGAACTCATGATTTTCCAAACAGAAGTCCAACGTAATCGATAAAGTGTTTAATATAAAGCATATTAAAGCACTATAATATTTACTGCTCAGAGCAGTCTGTGATATGTGTCATGGCATCTCCTCAACATGATCGTGTCAATCTTCTGACCCCCCAGCAACCGTGATCAGGAAGCAGATGCTCTTTAAAGAGTCTCTAATTCTCTTCAGCTCTCCTCTGAACCTTCATGTCACACCTGCACACGTTTAATCTTCTACCTTAATCTACTGTCAGCGCTTTTCTAATCAGCCGCGTGCCACTGGAGTGTGCCAGTGCACCGTTACTGATGAAAATGGGAGATGTGCTTCAGGATAACGTGACCTCGTGTGCGATTGATTGCGATTGACTCTAAAGTCTCCGTCCTCGTCTATCACCGCCACGTGCTACGCTCGCGTGGATTTAAAAGCTTTGCACGTGCTGCTTTGTTTTACAGAACACCCGAGAGACGGATGAAAGCCTAAATGTGGCCTTTTGTGGAGAAAATTTCACTCTCTCATTTCCAGGTCTTGATCTCACTGTGATTACACTGGAAGATGAAATCTCCCTGACAGATACATGTTGCATGAGTCATATGTCAAAATAAATAAATAAATAATAATTTGTACACTTTATGTGTTTAAGTTTTTATTTTTGGAAATTTATTATTTACATGTTTTCTTTTTTCTTTTTTTTTATATAATTTTTTTTTTTCATTTGTGATTTTTCTCACATTATAAATTTTTTCACAGATCTTTTTTTTCCTTTTTTTTTGCTTGTTTTTTTTCCACATGAGCTTTTTTGTGATTTATTTCTTTTAACGTTATACTGATTTTTTTTTCATAATTACACGTTTTTATTGTTGTTCTAATTACATGTGATTTTTCTCACATTATTCATGTCCTTTTACAACTTAATTATAAAACTTAATTTCTTAATTTTTTTTTTAAGTTTTTTATAATTTTTTTTTATTTATTTATTTGTTAATTATTGACATATTTTACATATTTTTTCCTGCAATTTTTTTCCCATGTTTTTTTCTCTCCCACAAGATTAATTTCTGTTTACAGATTAGATTCTCAGTATTCTTCATTATTCTTTATTCTAACACTCTTTGTGGTGGAGTAGGAGGGTTTGTCATTTTTTTACATGTAGGCAATGCAGTTGACTTTTTCACACGTAATCACATATTAGCAACATGTTTATTTCGATTCACTTGTTCAGCTTCATAGGACAATTGTGTGATTTTCATGTCTGATCATTTGCATTGATCCTCATATATCATCCTGATTCTAGACAGAAGGCTCGTGTGAATCTGCATCTTTTAACGGCACCCCAATCAATGCTACAAAGTTGGGCACAGACAAGATAGAGTAGGAGAAAGCGCTTTATACTTTTGTCTACTGCTATAAAGCAGCTGGCGCGCTATTAGCATCAGGTCGGCCCCCTGAAATTGCTTTTGCTTGAACGTGACTAGGCTGCAGAGGACAAAATACGGAGAAAGAAAGCCATGCAAAGAGATAGAGGAGGAGAGAGAGAGAGAGAAAAAGGCCGACAAGAGACCGTTTCATCCTCAGGTGGATATATTTGCCTCTTTCATGCCTGGCTTTTTTGGGGCTTATTTTAGTCCTCAAAGAACACTTTGAACAGCCAGGGCTGTATGAAAAACCCGGGACGAATGATAAGAATGGTTAGAAGACCTCCAGGCGCAGATCACGGCAAATCAAACACCATTTATTATTCACAAGGCCAGGCTGGGAAATGCCAAGATTCAATAGGGTAAACGAGAGCAAATTTGGGAAATCTAGTTGGGAATTTAAGTTCTGCTGGAAAGAATGCTTTCTTGGTTTTTTTTCGATGAATTATTAAGATACAGAACAATACAGACAGGGATACAGACAAAATTCAGACAGATGTGTTGCTTTAACCTTCAAAACATAAATCACATTCATTTTTTTTTTTAGCATTTTTTGCAATGCAGATATACTAAAGCAAATCTTTTAGCTTGTTTTTGTCTTTTCAAGAAATCTTGAAGAATAGATTTAGATTCTGTAAAAAATTTACAAATTAATTCAGTGAATTTTGCAAAAGTTAAAAAAAAGTCTAAATGTTATCACAGTGTTGTCATAATGCATGGTATCTATGACTACATACTGTAGCACTTGTGGCATATAGAAAAAAAAATTGTGTTTGATACACTGCAATGAACTGGTGTTCCATCTATGAAGTTTTTTTATCTTACACTCGGGATTGTCTCCAGATCCTCCAGGACTTTGAGCAAGGTGACTTCATACTGAAGATTAATACATTTAGATATAGAAAATATACAGTATACTGGTATATCCTGGTCAGGGTAGTGGTTAATACGGAGACTAGCCCAGGACCTCTTGGAGCAAGTGGGAATATAACCCGGATAAGAAGTCCATCACAACACACACACACACACACACACACACACACACACACACACACACACACACACACAGTTTTGCACACCTTCCCCTCACAATCATACGTCCTTTATGAAAATCCCATTCTAGACTTATTCCCTTTTTGCCATTATTACAACCTCAAATCCAACCTTAAATTCAAAGGTTGAGTTTGGAGTATGGCTGCAGCGATTTGCTTATTCAGCCACAACAGCATTGAGAATAGTCACTCTTCATAGACATTAGTTTGCGGAAGACTCACATAACAAAGTGATGGTTTGGAGTCCACAATCATTTGGCCATATAGTTTAGATAATCAGTCACCATGGTTTTGTTCTATAGGAGGTGTAACTCTTGAGGTATTGAGGTAAAACATTTCCATAGTATTGTTACAGTTGTTATTACAATGTTAATATCATAGTGCAAATAACCAGACCCCTATCGGACACAAAAAAGGAAATAAACAGCTGTGTTTTATCCTCCCTGGTCTTTTATGAAACATGCTATGTTCTCTTTAGTGCACCAAGATTCTACATTTTTACAGCTTTTTTCTTTTGTCTGTGGGTTTCCTCTAGATTTTCCATGGCAGTAGGTGAATTGGCTGCACTCAATCTGTCTCTTTGATGGACTGGCATCCAATACAGAGAATCTTCCCACCACATATTCAGTGTTCCTGGGATAGGCACTAGATCTAATGCAAAATGAATGAATAAATAAATGAATAAACTTTCTTTCGGCTTCTCCCGTTAGGGGTCGCCACAGCGGATCCTCCGTGTGTTTGATTTGGCATGTTTTTACGCTGGATGCCCTTCCTTATGCAACCCTCCCCATTTATCCGGGCTTGGGACCGGCACTAAGAGTGGCTGGGGTTGGTTCCCTGACCGGGGATTGAACCCAGGCCGCAGCGGTGAGAGCGCCGCATCCTAACCACTGGACCACCATGGAGAATAAATTAATGAATAAATTAATGAATATATGTATGAATAAATGAATGAATGAATGAATGAATAGAACTATGGAAAATAATTGCAGATTTAAATCTCGTATTTTTTTTTTTGTCATTTTGTTCCCAAGATTCCATTACACTATTGGAACTAGCCTGCATTTAAATACAGGCTATTAAGTTAATATATAATATATACAGTTAATTACTTATTTATAATTAAATATTAGGTCATCAGGTTTTACTATGAAACAGCTTTGGCTTAACTGGAGTTCTATAGTTATGTTCTGAATCACTACAACAGTAAAACAAAAGGAATTTGCCCTAAGACTATGAAATGCCAAATTCTGATTAGCTTGGAAAAATTGATTCATTCTATATAACAACTGGTTGGACGTACTGCTCTTTATTGTGATTAATGTGCTTGTTTTTTTAAAACAGACTTATTCTCCTACAGGATAACGACCCAAAACCTACGGCTAAAGGCACTAAAGAACAGCTAAGAACCAAACACTGGACTATTCTGAAGTGGTCTTCTGTGAGCCTGAGGTGAAACGTATTGAGCAGTTTGTTCATGAATAGAGGGTGAGACTACCTGTTGTCTCATTAAAAGCTATAAAAAAGTTTTTTTTCAGTGAATGCTGGTTGGACAACAACATATTATGTTAATTGTCCCATTATGGGCTTTACAGTGCTTGTTTTATTATTTTACATTTATTTTTAATCAAACACAGTCTGATTCTTATTAAACTGAATGATGGGCAGCGATTACTTTTGTCTGTTATATATATACATATATAAATAAACTAAATATATAATTTAAACATCATTTCATTATTTCAACACTAGAGAAACGATTACATACATGGACAAAAATGATCAAATCACCAAATCACACACTGTTCCATTGTTGATTATTTTTCTATAAAAGTATCCCTCCAGGTCTTCTTTTGCTTAATCAATACGTGCTTCATTGCCGCATTGCAGCAAATTTGGGGGGGAAAAAGTCTTGCATATT
Source organism: Silurus lanzhouensis (assembly GCA_039877035.1). Lineage (NCBI taxonomy): Eukaryota > Metazoa > Chordata > Actinopteri > Siluriformes > Siluridae > Silurus > Silurus lanzhouensis. The sequence goes on along the minus strand of JBCEWE010000350.1, from coordinate 3,707,758 downwards.
TTTGCTGGTTTAAGCACCCATGCAGTGTTTGACCTTTTAATCCAGCTGTGTCTTGACCTGAAAATAAAATGTTGCACATGCAATATATACGCAAAGTAATTACCATCCGTCCCTTGTTATTAAAACTGTCTCACTTTTCCATTATAACTGGTGCTTTATAACTGCAACATAAGAAAATGTTTTTGTTTTGTTAAATTGTACATGAGCAATTCAGGATTGCATCGTTATTATGCGGCTTAGCATGAAACACATTCCTGCTGACTTTACTGACCTCTTACATCATTTGAGCATATCAGCATTGTGTAACAGAATAAGAAGTGAAACGGGAATACAATCTTTTCAGCCAAAAGGTAAATGATGTAATGTCTGTACAATGCTATACATCAAATATGCATATGACAAACACAAGAAATTATATTCACAAAGTTGTCATGAGCAAATAACCACAGCCTGTGATAAACACACTCGCCTTTATTCACAGAGCATGACAAATGAAGTCACTCCGTGCTCATTTTTCCTCACTTAAATGTAAATTACAGCCAGAAGCACAACAACAACTTAACTGTCCGAATGGGAGCAAAGATGCAGACGTAAGGATGTTCCACAAGGCCATGTGGCTTCTCCAACATGGCGCTGATTGAATTAACCAGAGAAGCATCTAGCACAGCAAAAACTAATGAAATGTCACACTAGAGCTATTGCCCTGGGGCTCAAGGACCGAACACACACATAAACACAATGCACACTGCCACCAAGTGAACTGAAATGGAAGGTGAGTGTGAGCGTCCTCAAAACATTTCAGCATTGAAACCAATAAAACATGAAGCACATTCATCAGTCAGGTACAAGCAGACATTTTTATTCATGCTGCCTGGGTGACAGACTGCACATGAAAAGCATGCTGCCTTATAGCATCGAAAAATCTTTTTGTTCCATATATGAAGGTCACGGAAGAGTACTTTAAAAGCACAGAGTACTCTCAGTGCTTATTGGGCAGCTTTCATGTGAATGTAAGATTGAAAATAGTCTAAAAAGACATTTCAAGTGTTTATTTTTATGAGAAATGTGTGATAATATTAAAGAAAAAAAGCTTTTCAATGGTATGTGCTTAATTTTACATAGGAGTATAGGCACACATTATGTACACATGCAGCTTAAAATCACATATAAATATCTCTTATCATTGGATAAGATGTTGGACCCCTGATCAGAAGGTCACAGGCTTAAATCCCAGCACCACCATGATGCCACTGCAGGGCCCTTTATCAAGGCCCTTAACTGCTAAGCTGTATAAGTGAAATAACTGTAAGTCACTCTGGATAAATGCGTCTGCCAAATTCCATAAATGTAAATAAAGGAAATTATTTTTCAAGAAGTCTGTATACCTGCCAAATCAAGAGACTGGTGAAGAACGTCCTTAAAGTCCTAAGCTTTAATTACAAATGGGATCAAACTCACATTGCCAGTCAGATGTGAAGTTCGCAGGACACCACATTCATTAACATCAGCAATCATAATGGCTGTGAAACAGAATCCAGCCAAGAGCTTTTAATTAAGGTGGTCTCAGACTTATTCTACTCCACTATAACTGAGTTTCAAGAAAAAATGGGAGGTGGTCGCTCAATGGTTAAGGCTCTGTTTACTGATCGGAAGGTCGGGGGTTGAAACCCCGGTATCACCAAGCTGACACTCTTGGGCCCTTAACCCTTTGTGTATCATGGATGAAACATGGGCTCTGACCCCAGCTTCTTAAAATAATTGCTGGTATATGTGAAGAAAAGAACATAGTGCTGTATTGTGACAAATAAAGGCTCTACTCTTCTCTAGAAAGACATTCAAACCCAACTGACTCAACACTACCGCACTGCAGGAAGTAAACCAAACTGACTACCGTAATTTCCGGACTATAAAGCGCACCCATATTTAAGCTGCACCCACTGAATTTTACAAATATTTTTATTTTTAACATAAATAAGCTGCACCTGTCTATAAGCCGCAGGTGTCTACACTAATGAACTTTACACAGGCTTTAAGGAAAGACACGTTACACACGGTGTAACGAGTGAAATATGTTGCTCTTCCTTTAGGAGCATAGCGGTATTTTGGGAATAGCCTGGCACTGCATTCTTCCACTATTACTGCATGTGTGCAAGACCGAGGATTATGTCCTTATTATTTTCTGATGCTCATTTCTAAGTTTCTTTGACTGACCCGTAATGCTGTTGCCAAGAAAAATAAAAAAGCACGAGTTTTGGAAACCTGTCTGTGCTTATATGATTTCTGTTGCAACTGGAGTTAGCGAGCTCTCCCTTCACCCAGACTCAACGCGTTACAACGGCTTGTATCTAAACAGTAGCCTACCAAGAAAGTCATTGTTCACTGTCTTCCTCCTTCCTTTCACATCTGTTTCTCTCGGGAGTTTATCTTTTGGCATCGTCGTGCGTTTAAGAAAAAAAATATTTCTCCCAAAGCCGTGCAGCACAGAACACAGGTGAGGTGCGTTTTTTCGTTTCCGTTCGGAGAATTTCATTGGTATAATGTTATGGGGTTCAGTTTTTTGGCTTGAAGTTTGTGAAACCGGGAAAAACCCAGGAAAAATTCATAAATAAGCCATTTCGTTGTTTAAGCAGCGGGGTTCAAATCGTGGGAAAAAAGTAGCGGCTTATAGTCCGAAAAACACGGTATGTTTTACTGGTTGTACTGAACATTTGTTTTAGTAGATACAAACTGCTGAATTAAGCTGCAAGTAATAACTCCAACGTACAGAGGCTGTAGTGCTGTTAAAATATGATGTGTTCTGGATTTTTGAACCAACAACACATAAAGAGGAAATTAATGCTGTTCATTTGCAAATCATTAGTTTACCCTTTTTTTTTTACTTTCTGCATTTGTGACCAGTGAATGGATGAGTTGCAAATGTAACATTTTTCAGCTCTACAGACCCCTTATAATAAAGCTGCAGGACTTGTCTATGTACTATTTTCATTATTTATTGTTATTTATTTAATATTGTTTGATTTTGACTTTCACTAAATGGTCTTCATCCTGACTTTGCAAGAATTTGCAAAAATAATGTTGCAGGTGTCTGTTTTGCATGCAAAAACTTTGTCAAGAAATAATCCCTTCATTTAAAAAACACTGCACATCTTCAGTGCAAAAAATAAATAAAATCTAAAATTGATTTAAAAGTGTGGCCTTGACAAGGACTGGATGGTTTTAAGGGCTTGTTCTAAACCTCATTAAGAAGTGATCTTGACTTGATCTTAGCTAGTCTTGGACTTGAATTTCAACAAAGGCTAAACTACATCTCGACCACTTCAGGCAACATTTTATTGCTTGTTTTGGTTTGTTTAATTACATGCAGTGTGAAACGAAACTAAACCGGAGCGCAAACAAACCTGAAATATTGATTTTTGCTCTGACTCAGGCTCAGATAACAAACTAATGAGTGTGAAAGTGGCCTAACTTGATGCCTGTTTTGTTCTCATTTTTGACAGTGCAGTGGAAGAACAGAAGCAGAGACAAAACGAGAAAGTCTGCTGCATTTAGACGCATAAACTCTTTATTTATTTGAACCTCAAGGCCTCCATGTCCCCATTTCTTACATTCAGTATATACATTTGGCCATGAGAGTGTACAGATATGTTGGTGCAAACACAGGAGGAAACTAACTAACACATGATTATTGGATTCAGATGAGGCGACAGTGTATAGCTGAGGACACCCACACCCACACACACACACACACACACACACACACACACACACCCCCCCCCCCCCCCCCCCCCACACACACACACACACAATGAATTAAGGTAAGGGAAGCTTTAGCATCACACACAACCACACACACACTCAGCAGAACAATTACTACAGAACACTCGTCTACACAAAGTGAGATGCTCTAACAGACAAAATAAAGCAGAATAAAGAGCAAAAATTGTTGTCGTCCTCTCCTCCCCATTATCCTGCTTTCCTGCTGTTCATTTTCAGACCTCACACAAGTGCCATCAAACCTTTTTCCCCTTCACTCTTCCATTTGTCAGCATCCTGTGTCGTCTGATAACTTATTACTCACACACACTGTTTTTTTTCAAACATATTATACTTTATGTAAAAAAATAACCTCCTGCTAGCGTACATTCAGAACCTGTCCAGGCCAATACAAATGCTGTACATCTCCAGATCGAGGCAAGACGCTACAGGAGAAAAAAACTCTCAACATATCTATTTTTTTTAAAAATGTTTGGATCAATTACATTTATACGATTTTGAGTCTAAGGTAATAATATAAATATTTTATTGCAAAAATACAGTAAAGGGATGAAGAAATTGGACCCTTATCCTTTATAAACCTTAAAAAAAATCAAACTACCATTTAAAAAAAGCTGAGGAATTGCTTATAATGCTGTCATTTTTTAATTGAATTTGGATAAAAGAAACAAACAAAAAAACCCTATTATATATTTGCAATATTATATTATTCCATTTGCATAAATAACTGTAATAAAATTGTTTTCTGGATTAAAAAAAATAATAAAAAAATAAAAAATTCGTTATGATAAATAGAGTAATAAACATTCAAACATAATGCAAAAACCGTATTATTTGCTGGATTTATTCAATCAGACGAAGCCTGAATAAATTGCATAAATAAATGCATGTTTTTTTTTTTACTTTTTTGTGTCAGTTCCAATGCAAAATATATATTTGAATATTAGCGATCAAGTGGAAAAAGATTCACGATATCTAATCTAATCTTTTTTTCACCTGTAGCGTCTCGCTGTAACAAAAACCAAGCAGTAATTTTTCTATCCTAAATAGAACGACATCCTTCCTGTTTGATTTTAAAGTTCGGATTAGACAACTAAAAAATGGATTTGGATTAGAAATTGTTCATCAAATTCAAGAATTAAGACTTTAGGTTGCATCCAATCTGGCTGAACCATTGCATTGTTTTTAATGTCATAAAAAAAAAATCCTTCTCAATCTTCACATCATCAGCAGATGAGAAGCAGATGCATTTGACACACACCGCATGCGACTCGGTTCGCAATATGGTGTTTAAAGGTTTACGAGTTTAATTAGTGACTTTCATCTCGGCTCCTCGTTATTTCCAGGACCTGCAAGGCTTCTCTTCCCCAGCAATAAAGATGATTAAATAAGGCCTTTTCATAAGCAGACTCGCCTGCTGAGAGGCTCGCAATCAGGCAACAAAAGCACAAAGACGGGAGAAACCATTGCATATTCCAGGATTTGGTCTGTACCACAATCAGGCTGTGCATCATGTTTACGCAATACATCGAAATCAGTAACAGGGCATTGTGTGGGAAAACAAACTGATCAATAGAATACGCATGAGCACCATCGAGTTTTTGGAGTATGCCAGGCTCTTTCCTATGTATACCCAAACTCATATAGTCAAACACCCCCACACATACCACTGAACAGAGAGAACATAAAAGGGTCTCAGTCACCTTGTCTTAGGAGTAAAAGACGACTATTAATAATGACTCCACAATAAATTACAGTCTCAGATGATATGTTAAAAGTTTTTTGGGGAAAGAAAAAGGATAATCGGATTGATTTTTCCCCCCTCACCATGCATCTACAGTAAAAGGCCTGAACCCAAAGGATATCACTGGCATCGTGGACTAGTACAGAGTAACATTAACATACAAATGACTGCAAAAACAAGTTGGTGAGTAAAAGCGTGCAAACAAAAGCAGCTTGTGATTGAGCTATATCCAAGAGGAACACTTCGTAAAGCCAAGGTACGATTTGGTGAAAATGGACGAGCGGAAAAAGGAAGCAGGATCGATATCTGCAATCTTATTGTACCATATTGATTGGCTGATGGGTGGAATTAAATTGATTTTCTGAGGTAGACAATGCAGACATATTTCATTCTTCCTAGTCAAGAGTGTCTTGAGCTGAGAGAAAGGGAGGGAAAGGGATGGGGTGGAGGGGAGGTTGAATGTAAAGTGGCTCATTTTTATGAAAGATCTAAAACATCCTTTTTACGCTTCACTCGGGCGCACAAGGGCATTCAGTCCCGAGTCAAATGTGTAGTCAAATGTGTATCTGAACAATCTGCATTTTTGTGGCTGTGTTCCAACGCACTTAATGTGCATTTGCCATTTTTGTATGCAATTTGTCAAATTAAAAGATCATATACAAGCTTTCAAAAACTGTAATTTCACTACACTTTACTTAAGGGTGGTGGTTAAACAACTACATAAATCCTTTTTAAGTATACTGTATATATATATATATATATATTTTTATTTTTATTTTTTATTTTTTTTTCTCCAATGCTTACAAAAACTACAATCCAGGGACAGTGGAGGCTGAAACATGCTTCCTCTGAAACGTAAATCAAATCTTTTCTAACTTAACAGGGCAGAGTACCACAACCTGAGGAAAGCGCTATCAACCCTCATTCACATACATCAGCTTACCGACACCAATGAATGGCTAGTGGTACTTTGATTGACAAGGGAGACAGCGAATGCCATTCATTCCAACCATAGAGCACATCTGCCCTTAAGATCTTCTCCCTCTATCTCTCTGTTTTAGGAGCAGCTTTATCAAATATTTTTAAAGTATTTTCAAAGTCCTCCAAAGAAGAGTTGGTGGTGGTGATGGTGGTGAAACCCCAATCTCCCTATAGCTTAACGGACAGGTAAGATGTTTGAATTAAATGATGGTCAAACACAAACTATATAAGCCATTATAAATGCTTTTCTTGGTTAAAGTCTGTTGTCATTTAGAATTTGTGGTGTTATTGCCATCTTGACATCAACACATTCTTCAAGACGCATGATGCTTATTGGAATAATATTCGAATAATCTTTTACAATTCCTTATGTAGGTTCATTGTAAACTTTGACATCATTACCAATGAAGGCAAGACTTTATATCATTAATATGATGCTCTTATAAATATATGGATACTTTAGATTTATGTAAATTATCATGAAGGGCATTTTTATGTACACCACCCTTAAGCACTGTTACCAGTTATTTATTCAATGATTTAAAGTTACATTTTTAACAGCAAAGTGTAGAATATTAGTGTTGGTCATCAAATTCCAAATGATGTATCGTAAAGGTTGAAGAATATACTGATACTTTGTAGAACACAGCCTTTGTTCTTGCCAATTCCAGCTTTCAGAAAAAGTCTAATTTTGGTAGAAATACAAACAGAAATGTGAAATTTCTGCTAAAATTACCACAGTGAACACAAAACACATGCTAGAATCCCTTCAGAAAATTCAAATGAGTTGTGGTATCTGGATCAGTTTACTAGTGTTAACAAAACAGCAGTTTACACGTCATCCTACAGTTCGAAAACGTCCACAAATGGTTTGCGTCAGATTTTATTACAGTATGCATGAAAGCAAACAATCATGTGGGTTAGCGCCAAAAAGCTCAGGGGGGGGGGGTTACGTCCAAATGAACAGGAAATGTCAGCAGAAAGGTACGAGGGTGAACATTAGAGCTGCTGGAAAACATATTATTTACAGATTAGTCTGCTTTGTGTGGTCGGTGCGGTCTCTGTAATCCACTGAGCTCAAGGTATGACTCGACGTAAATTTAAAAAGACGAGATTTGACACCATCAGTGAGAAGGAGAAGCTTTTTCTTTTTTTTTCGAAGTCTTCTAGTCTTCCAGAGATTGTTCCAGTAGCACTGTGTAAAAGCAGCCACTCACAAAGGCATAACAGACACCATATCAGTCATCGAACATTACAAATTGCTGTTGTAAATGCAAATGATGGACGTTCAATCCATCTGTAACAGGCATCTACACGACATTTGTTCAGAAATCGACTGGAGGCTAAAGAGTCCGGATGGCCACCGGGTACAGAAGGGACATGTGCTCAGCGCCTTTGATTGGTAGCTTGCGGCTGGAGTAGAAGTGGATGATCTCCGGCACGCTGTCGAACAGACAGCTGTTCTGGCCCAGGATGTACTTGTTGTCTTTGGTTCGTGATAGCTTCATATGCATGAAACCCTGGCTGCTCCTGCAGGGGAAAAAAAAGCACAGTCATACAAATGAGCAGGAAAAAGGTTAATAAAGAATAGCTGGTGTGAAGAGATCTTGGAAGATAGATGTGCTTGGGTAATTGCAGTTTATTTGCAGATAGGTTGCATATGCTGAAAGATAAGAGTAGATTTCAGGTAACTTGGCTGCGAAATGTGAAAGTGAAGTGAAATGCTTATTACATGCTCACCAAATGCATATTTGTAAGGAAGAATTCTTCGAGTGTTTGTAAATTGTTCAAAAGGAACAATACAGAAGGTAATCTGGTAACCCTAATACCCTCCACTCTTCTGGGAAGATGGTCCACCACATTTTAGAGTGTGCTTGTGGAGATTTGGAGGCCTTCAACGTTCCAATTCACACCAACAGGTGTTCAATAGGGTTGGGGTCAGAGCTCTTTAGCAGGCCACTCAAGATCTTCTAATAAAACCCATGCAAATATGAAGTTGGCTTTGTGCACAGGGGTGCTGCCATGCTGGAACAGGTTTGGGGCTCATAGTTCAAGTGAAAAGATAATTAAATGCTACAACATCCAAAGACATCCTATACAATTGTGTGCATTTACGGTAACTTTGTGGTACCAGTTTAAGGAAAAAAACACATGGCTGGAAAAATCAGGCGTCTCAATATTTTTGTCTTGAGAAAAGGCAAAAAAGCAGTTTACTAAAGACCCCCTTTTAATACGTCTAATCGCAGTTCGAAACACTTTCAGTTAAAAATCCAAAGTAAACACACAAAGAACAAGGTCATTTCCACGAATATACAAAACTTTAATTTTATATATTTTATATTTATATATATATATTTTATATTTTTTCTTTATTTTATAAAGAATTAAGTAAAAAAATCACATCAAAACAGCTTTGAAGACTTTGTCTTCTGTCTCATAGTTGAAATGTTTGAATTTAAATTGTATAAACATAAAATTTTAGACATATATTTAAAATATCAATTGACAGAATTAACAACTGCCCACAGACCATCATTATAAATCAATGTATTTGTATTTGTAGGAGAGAAGTTGTTTATGGCGCTGGGTTACTGATCAGAAGGTTGAGGTTTCAAGCCTCAGTATCTCCAATCTGGCACTCTCGGTTTCCTTGAGCAAAGCCCTTAATTCTCTGTCCTCCCTAACGCCGCTGGGATATGCAAAGAAAGATTTCGACTGTGCTGTAAAAGACTTGTGACGGGTATAAATCATCTTTCTTTCTTTAAAAAAAACAAGCCGAGTTTGTAGATGCTGTGGAGAGAAACTGGGAGACTGGGCTGCAAAACTCTGGAGTAAAGAAATAGAGGTGGACTTGTGAATTAGTAGACTTTAGACAGGTAAAAATGTGAAGGGATTAAAGATGAGGGACTCGGACACACAACTCAACTCAAACCCTGAGTAAAAACGGGCTAAAATCCACACAAAATGACCTACGAATAAAAGGACACAAGACCTTTGGCTGCCAAACGTGCACATTTTATCCCGCACTGTAGTTCTCTATCTATAAGGCAGATGTGATTATGGTGTTGTGTGGTCACTGGGACTGCTCAGAAGGTTTAAGTGAATGAAAAATGTCACTGAGGGAAAGCCATTTGCTGGCTGGGGCTAACGCTGTGAGCGAGGCGTTCATGACACCAGCATTTGATCACTAAGATAGCAGAAAAACACCTGCGGTAAGAAAAGGTCCTGAGCAGTCTATTTATCAGTGTGTGGCTTTAAAAGGAAGGGGAAAGAGAGTAGCAGTGTATACACATGAAGATAGCTATTGTGAGAAGGTGCTGATGGATGAAGGGATTTTAACCTTTACCCACCAGACACGGTTAAATAATAAAAGAGCATTTATTTATGCATGCATGCGTGTCTGAGACAAAGAGAGAGCAACACTACTGCAATCCCCTCATGTACTATCAGTGCTGAATTAGAGGTCAGAACATCCCTCACGAATTTCCTAATTGCATTTGCAAAGGAGGCTGCACAGGGCTGCAGAGTCTCAGAAGTATGCCAGGTGACAACTACAGAAAGGCTGAAAGGAGGAAGCATGGCAGAATGACGCTGCTGGTTGGAAAGAAAGGCTGTGCGCAATTTCAAATATAGCAGGCCTTAATTATGTGCCTGTGCCTAAGATTAAGGTGCTTCACACAAATGCAATTCCTAAAAAAACTGAATTTTGTCTACGTTATACACTGGGGTTCAGATGTCTTCTAAAGAAAACCCCCAAAGGTTCACTAGCAAGATTTTTTTCCCACTCCATCAAGTTAGCACACATTTACTTAGTTATATTATTCATGAAGGCGATCATTTCAACCTAATCTCTATGCTAATCTGTATATCATAGAGAAGAATTTCAAGGCATTTCTCAGTATTGAGAAATAATACCATCTTAAAATGTTGCAACTTGAATGAACTAAAAACATTATAAATACACTTCCATAAAAAAAAAAAAAAAAAAATGTAAAATAAATAAATAAATAAATAAATAAAAAAAAAATCTATATACTGTTACAATATACAAAAATGTTACAAATGCAAAACTAATGTCATGCAACATCATCAAAATATATCAAATGAATAAAATATTTTGGGAATTTTCTATCCTGCAGTTATTGTACGCCTGCTGGGTGGCCCCAGTGCAGCCAACTCAAATCTGATTGGTTAAAGCAAACAGCTTTAAGCAACGTAGAGCTAAAGACACCTGCACTGCTGATCCTGAAGTTCTCATGGGAAAAAAGCTATGAAATAAAGAGAGTAGACTATTGGGAATAATTTATAAACATTTCTGAAAAAAATATACTGTATATTTAAACTGATTCTGATAGTGTTCAGGCCAGCAGAGAAGGCCACTGAGATATACTGTACAGGTATTAATTACAATATAGATGCGTTCAGATGACCCCATGTAATTTGGCAAAACAGAGCAATTTACAGTACCATAATGTAAAATTTACAGTACATATGTATGTGGCAACAGGCATGTGGATGAGCGTCGGGTTCGCGAGTGAAAGGTGGAGCCAGACGCGCCCTGTTTCAACATCTGGTGACGCCGAATAATAGGAGACAAGCAAGAGCTAAAATTGGGCTTTTAAACACCAAAAACACAGAAAAAATAAACGGAGAAAACGGAATATTCTGACATCGTCCCAAAATATTGTACAAAAATACGATATATTTTAAAATATTGTTAAAAGGTTCGTATCGCTATCATCGTCATCGTAAGATAGAAAAAGCACAATTTTGTTTTACAGCTAGTCCATTTTAAATGTAAAGATACCTTTAACATTAGTACTCATGAAATCTTGAAAAAGTTACACCAAAAATGTGTTGTGCACGACCTCGTCTTTAATTCGACAAACCCCATTGTTGATTAGTTTACTATGAAAGCATTCGTTTGTAAAAATAACGTTCTGTTATTGATGTTTATTAATGTTTCTAAATCTCCCAAACATGATTGTGTCTTTTATTTTAAATAAATGTAAAATATATATATTTTAGACTATTTCCGGCAGTCGATTTTATTCTGTGTTAATGTTACACCTACTGCACCTAACATAAAATAAATCGTGAACCACAGCACAAGGTCTCATCATAATTCTCCTCACGTGTTGATGGCTTCGAGGTGACATTAATATTTCAGCAGGCTCAGATATGAAGCATTTACACTTAAAGGTCCATGTACATGTAATGCCTCTTTATGTAGGGTCCTGCTCCTACTGAGAGGATGTACACGATCTGCTGTTACAATACTCTGAAGTCAGACCTTCCATGAAATATAAATAAACTCCTCCATCACCTCCACCCGGTTATTCCAATCCCTCCCTCTGGTTCGCTTCATTACCGGCGATCATTAACGGAGGCTTCATCATTGTTAAAGGGAAACGAGAGTCCATTTCCACAACCCCCAGCTCTCCATGAGGCTCTTAAACTTGTCCAGAGGAGGAAAAACCACTATACGACTAAATGCACTTGCACTGATTAATCTCAGCATCATGGCAGAAAGACGGGACGTGGTCTAGAACTAGAAACCCTCACAATACAGCATTATGGAGATTTTTTTTTTCTGAGAGGCAGACGTGTACCTGATTAAATCTAATCCCCCTGAAGCCTGCGAGTGGCCGTGCGCCAACGTATCTCATCGCAAACAATAGCGCAGTTTATCAGGGCGGCCGAGATAGGAAGATACGCATGCAATCGTTCTCGATGAAACCGCTGGCGTTATCATTGTGTCCTTTAATTGGGTTCGCTAATTTCTGATCCAGGATTCATTTCACATGCAAGATTTCGATAAAGGGTCTTCAGCAGGTTATATTGTGTTGACTTGTGCCTAGTAAAACAGATGACTTACAATCGCCATTGAACATAAGCAAGGAGTGAAACATGATCGGGCATGCTGATATAGGAAAATAATCAATAGTCACTTTTACCAGCTTAAAGCTGATTATTTTCCTATAACAGCATGTCACATGTTTTAATCTTCTTTTCTAATCACAGTCTGACAACCATTTTGAGTTCAGTGCTGATACAAAGAGAAAAAAATAATCAGCATATCAATAATTAAATACATTTTCAATCTTTGTCCACCATACAAATGCGTAAGTTGTTGTTATATAAACAAAAACGACGTGATGAACAACTTGATCTCAACTGACATCTTGATGAACATTTGTTCAAATGCCTTAACATAAACCTGCTGTAGGAAATGAATCCGACCAATCAGAAGTGAGCAGAACTGTGGTATAATGTCTGCTAACACACAAAAGGTCCTTTCTATGTTTAGTTACAGCATAAAATCATAACCAGATTAATGTTGATCAAAGGCTATTTATTTTAGATTTGAAACAAAGCATTTGACCGGACGATGAATAAACAGATGTTTGTGTATACTGGAGTGCAACTTGCACAATTGTAATGTGTTTGTTTTTCTGATCGATTGATTTTTCCAATGTTAAAATCTGTCCTCTATAAGATCAGCTAGATAAGAACCGATCCACATAAAACGAATGAGCACCAGGCAGCAGGACATGCATGTTTCTCTCTTTTACATTACTGACTACAAAAAAAATGACACAAGCTTAAAAACTGTCACTTATGAGACCCAACATCTGTAGTTTCTCATGAAAATGTGCTTGTGAAACATTGATACTCGAAAGACGACTGTACACCCACTTTTATATTCCTTCCTTAAATCAGAATCAGAATGAGCTTTATTGCCAAGTATGTATGCACTTACAAAGAATTTGTTTTGGTGACAAAAATAGAAATAATAATAAAAACAATTTATAATAATAATTATAATACCGTATTTATATATCGGACTATAAGCCGACTTTTTTCCCACGTTTTGAACCTTAAACAACAAAGCGGCTAATTTATGGATTTTTCCTGGGTTTTTCCCGGTTTCACAAACTTCAAGCCAAAAAACTGAGCTACATAACATTAGACCAATGAAATTTCCGAATGGAAACAAAAAAACGCACTTCACCTGTGCTCTGAGCTGCACGGCATCGGAAGAAAAAACTTCCACCGGTGGTGATTTTTAAACGCACGACGATGCCAAAAAAAAAACTCCAGAGAGAAATAGATGTGAAAGGAAGGAGGAAGACAGTGAACAATGACTTTTTTGGTAGGCTACTGTTTAGATACAAGCCGTTGTAATGCGTTGAGTTTGGGTGAAGGGAGAGCTCGCTAACTCCAGTTGCAACAGAAATCATATAAGCACAGACAGGTTTCCAAAACTCGTGCTTTTTTATTTTTTTTGGCAACAGCATTAGGGGTTAGTCAAAGAAACTTAGAAATGAGCATCAGAAAATAATAAGGACATATTCCTTGGACTTGCACACATGCAGTGATAGCGGAAAAATGCGGCAGCAGCCTATTCCCAAAATACCGCTACGCTCCTAATAGAAGCGCAACATATTTCACCCGTTACACCGTGTAACAGACACTGTCTTTTGTTAAAGCCTGTGTAAAGTTCATTAGTTTCAATGTAGACAGGCTTATAGACAGGTGCGGCTTATTTATGTTTAAAATAAAAATCTTTGTCAAATTCAGTGGGTGCGCTTTATAGTCCGGAAATTACAGTACACATATTAAACTCTATTTATATTCCCTCCCTTAGCTTTTACACCAATACTCTAAACAGGACATTCACTTTTACATCTTATATACTTGAGTTTCCAAAGATATTGATCTTATATTCATACACACAAATAGATAATGTCATTAAATGTCCTTTGGAAAAAAGAAATATACCTCTTCCTTTAGAAAAGGTGATTAAATAGGAGTCTAGTTTTAGTGTGTAACTCTAAAAGCCCTCATCTTTATGCACAGCACATGTTGATGGCTTTCAAAGTGACATAAATAAAGCACCTGGAGGTCTCTTGTCCACATGAGATATAGTCATTGAGGGTATTTCATCCAAAGTGATAATGCAGATGATCTGCATACAAATTATCGGAAAAAAAAAAACACGCCAACATTCATTAATCCTCATCCCTTCACTGACTCGCTTCATCGGCTGGATATCGTTAATCTGAACTTTCATCATTAGAGGAGACGAGAGCACATTCCACTATGCTTGCAAATCTTCACGAAGCCCAGAGTTTCATTTTCAAACTCTCCCCCCCCCCCCCCCCCCCCTCCTTACTGTTGTTGTGTCTGTCTAGCTGCTGTAAAGGTTACCGAGACCATAACATGATAAGAGCGAAGAAAACGCTTCAAAACAAAATTTGCACCCCTCTGACTCAAACAAACTTTATCTTCCTGCTCATTTTCATCGTTATGTTGTGTCTGTAAAGCTATAGAAAAAATAAATATGACATTAAACAGGGTCAGGTCAGCACCAGGTCACTCTCACTATGCCTCAAACCTTTGTGTTCATCCTGGTCTTTTATTTCAGCCCAACAAAAATAGCAGATCTGATCGCTTGTCTTGGCTTGTGAATTGTATGGGATATATATATATATACAAATGTATTGTCTGGTACAAAACAACACAATAATACTGATCTTGCTAAAGATTTTGAGAAGTTTAAACGTTTAATAGCTGACTGATATTAATGCCATTGAAATGTAATAGGTAAAGAAATATTTTGGCGTCGTTTTGCTACACTTTAATTTTACACATCTGTAGTGTGAACAGAATCATGTGAATTATGATACGTTCAATCCGGTTTACCTCAAATAAGCTTGTACCTATTAAATACGGCCAATAATGTTTATATGAAATATACATTTGTTGAAATCTTTTTACTTTAAAATAAAAAATAATTGTAGCAAATGAAGGTTAGTTATTAAATGCTGTCAATAACCAACCGCATTCCAAAATTACTTTGTGCACGGGCAGTTATTAAACAATATAAATAAAGCTTTATATAAATTATTTGTAAAAAACATATTCTTGTAGATGCCTAAGGGAAATTATCAAATTTAGTTGTTGTTTTTTTTATTGATAAATTCTATAAAAATAAATTAAAAATGTATTCCCGGAGTAAACATTGTAGAGGTGTTCTCTCTACATGGATGAATCCCGGTTTTTACTCTACAGGGCAAAATGCGTGAGGCAAATGGTGGTCACACCAGACACTGACTGGTTTTCTGATCCCCCACGGTTGCCCCAGGTTTTTTTCCCCCCTTACTTTGAACAGAAAAAATATGATCAAACGTATAATCAATGGTACAGATGTGGTGGATTCAGATGAGGTTTAAAATGCTGTAGTATTACTTGTATTTTACTGATAATATTTTCCATTTCTTACAATCAAAGAAAGTATAAAAGACCAATCAAAATCAACCAACCAGACCCACCCACAACCATCCAACCAAATCAATGCATCTCTATTTATTTATTTATTCATTCATTCTTTTTTTTTTTTTTTTTTGCTTTAATCCTTTTTTTTTTTTTTTTTTTTATGTATCAAATTATTGGGGTTTATATCACCTAGAGTTTCAACGTACAACAAAATGGAATCTTCTCAGAAATTCAGAATAAAGGGACTGTTTGGATTGTTATTATTAAGATCTGCTGTGCATTACTTTGACAGCCCTTACAGCTTCCCTCAAATCCCTCTCTCAATCTCCCCCTTCCTCCATCATCTATGCCTGGTGAGTGAATTAAAGGTGACTCTCTTAAAGGTGAACATCTCTTTATGGTCATAGAGGTGACCTAACTATCCAGGGGGCTGTCAACTTCCTTAACAAGAGACAGGGTCTGGTGCAATCAGGGGCACAAAGTAAGAGAAAGCGGTGACGGGAACCAAGAAAAAAATCCCAGATTTATAAAAAAAAAAGAAGAAGCATGTCAGCAAAAATAATAAAGTCCGTGTAGAAAAGAGATAAAAGGGACATTCATTAAAAGCTGTGTAAAAAGTAGAGAGACATTCTCAGAAGAAAAAAAATGCTGAGGGTGCAGAAAACTATGGAGCGAGCCAGAACCTTAAATAATTACAGCTGAACTATTTCAAAAGAAAAAGTCCTTTATTTCAAACATTATAAATCATTCTCAGCTTAATGTTCAAATCATGAGGCTGAAGGTGTTGTAAGGAATTGTATAGCCTCCAGTTTAGCATTTTGCAAACAGAAGGTCTAAATAATAATAGATTCTATTTAAACCGTGTTCAGACTTATTGGCACGTTGTTCGCTATAAAAATGAACGACGGAATGAGTGTGCCAGCGTTCACGTGACTGCGCAATGCAAACAGGAACGTGCATTTCTAATAATAGAATAAACAGAACACATTGGTTTTAATAAAAATGTCCCTTTTTTATATAAAACAAATATAAACTACTTTGTTAAATCATACAATATACTATGGTACAGTAGGAATCTCCAGCATCTGGCATTTACTTAAAATTGGCTTCTGGTACATAATGCAAAGGATTTCGGAGACAGATACTGAAGAGTGTGGAAGAAGAGAGGAAAGTGCAGTATTTCGTGATTGTGCTCTTACTTCAGAGAGAGGGAGAAGTCGTTCTTGCTGGTCTCGCTGTTTCTCACTAGGTAACTGGCCTCTTTACACAACCTCAGCAATGACTCAGCATCGGTGCGACTGATTGCTCCGTGATACCAGCTGAGAGATGAGCAACAAAGAAAAAGTGTGGGAGAAAGAAAGGAGATATATATATAGAAAAAAAAAAAAAGAGAGAGAGAGAGAGAGAGAGAGAGAGAGAGGGTAATGAATACATTAAGAACATGATTAAAAACTATATTAGTATTTCACACCTTATAATAGTTACTTTATATTAATAAGTAAACTGGATTAAATGTTGTCAACAGAACACATTATAAATAGGATCTCTAACGCATTATTATACTGAACCCAAAGATGTTCAGCCTCACTTTATTAAACGCATTGTGTTGTAATTGTAATTTCTCTAAAATGAGCGACCGGTTATAGAAGTCTTGAGAGGCCATGCATTATAATGTTGTTGTTTTTTTTTCTCGGCATAACGAGTTGATAACGTCAATTTTGTCGTCATTACAAAAGTTGTTTTTTTTCATGATCTCGACATAACCTACGTTGTTGTTTCTTTATCACAACTTTTCTCTGGACACACCGGTTTCTTCACGATCAGTACTTTTTTTTTCTGTCAGACACTTGTGTAGGTTGTCCATCACTGACAGACACAGAGCTGTTCCAGTTTCCCTGATCAAAGTACAAGTAAATGCAATCATCCATGATGCCTGCGATGGTTCTGCCTCTAGAACATGTCGAATGGATAGAAAAATACTGATCATGAGAAAACAATGTGTGTTATGTCGTGATCAGGATAAAAAAAATATGATGTTGTAATAGGAAAACAACTTCTGTTAAAAAATATTATAATACATGGCCTCTTAGGACTTCTGTAATTGGGTCTGTATCGGTTGTTCAAATTAAAATGTATTCATATCGCACCAAAGCAGATTTGTAGAAATTTCGACTTCGACCACAAGGGGCAGAATTGAGGCAACAGTGGCAGAAACAATGTTGAGCAGAAATCAGGGTTTTTTTTTTTTATTGGTCACCTTGTTGTGA
This sequence comes from Silurus lanzhouensis, assembly GCA_039877035.1. NCBI lineage: Eukaryota > Metazoa > Chordata > Actinopteri > Siluriformes > Siluridae > Silurus > Silurus lanzhouensis. The sequence goes on along the minus strand of JBCEWE010000350.1, from coordinate 3,689,710 downwards.
TACAGTAATAGATGTTAGACCTTCAGCCTTTAATCTGATCTGCTTCATGATAAATTTCACACTTCATAATGAAGCACAGCAGATGATTTGACATGATAATCTGTATCATGGGTGAATACAAATCTCTATAGACATATCAGGACCCTTTCCAGACACGTTTCCATGCCTTTTTTTTCTCTTCTACTGAATGGAATCTTCAGTACTTAAAGGGATCTTTGATTACTAAACTTGTGTAATATCAATAAGCACATTATCTATAGAGCTCAGAACTAAATTCAGGGTAGTTCCAGAACTAAACAGTTCCTGAAATTACTTAATATGCAACTATTCAGCTTCTGAGCAAGTTCCTGGTGTGCATTTTTCATTACAGGGATTGTAATGGTTATGTAAAGTAACAGAACTATGCACTGAATATATAATGTAATGACTGGTTCATTTAAAACGATGCATGAATTTAATGTTTTGAGAACTTTCTCAGAACACTGCATGAATTTCGCCTCTCGCAAACTCACAACTGGCTCTCCAGTGGCATGTTGGGGTCGATTCGCTCGCCCAGCGTCGGCATACACTGCTCCACCGAACTCATCTTCACGTTGACCAGGCAGCCGCTGGAGTGGCGCTGGGGTGGCCTCGATTTCCCATCTTTTGTCGGAGACATCCTGCCTTTCTCCACCCCCTCGAACTGGACTGCAGAGCAAACACAAACACACGGAAGGTCATCATGACAGCACTGATACCAGCAACTCTCCGTCTCAGTGGGAAAAGCATTCACAGGAGACGGATATAATTAAGCTTTGTTTAATTTTGTAACCTGGTCAGTAACAAGGTTATTTTGTTTAAGATTCATGGGTGGAGCCACAGTACTGAAAGAAAAGGAAATAAGTCTTGTGTTGGAGATATTTTCCCACACATTTTCTGTCAGAATTAATGTGCAATTTATGTTTTTTTGCTGAAAAACAAGTGATTCCTTTACACAAATGCTTATGGAGAGTAACCTAATATGTACAAATGTAAATATCTGATACGTGGGTAAATATTGTACAACATACACAGCTGATCACATAATAACTCTAATTGTACCACACTGGAGTTATGAAAGAAAAAGTCATATTTACCCACTATAGATATCAACCAAACATCTCTATTATTTAGTTTAATTACATTTCATTACTTCAATCTTAAGAAACTGAATGAACTAATCAGGATCGTTCATTCGTCCTAATAACTCGCCACTATCAAAACTCACCTCGAATCTAGCGTACCAGTGTAGATTTATTCATTGCTAGCGACTAAAAGCACTTTTGTACATCGCTCTAAGTAACTCCTAAGTTACACTTCGAAACTGTCTCTAATATACTACTATTTAGCTACAGATTATGCAGTTGTAAAACTGACTTTTCTCTGGAAAGTAAAGGGTGCAAATACACCAGATCTGTTACTCGTGTCTCAACCAGTTTCAATAACAATAACATTCGCTCAGCAATGTCATTGCATATTCGTACTGCTCTCTGATATGACGACGACACAAGAAATAAAACAGCTTGCATTGTACTAAGATTAATCTGGTTCCGGTGTGTATTCAGAATCTGTAATAATGTAAAAACTTGAACATGCAGAAATGCAGAGAAAATGTTCATCAGGTCATAGTTAAAAATGCTTTCAGTCAATAAGCGTGGAAAATACAGTTACATTTACAGACAAAAGGCTGTGAATTCATAAGCATTAATATATATATATAGAGAGCATATTTAATATATAGAGTATATTTAAAGGGTAGTTTTACTTTTCCACATGACCAAACTCACCTCTCACGAATAGCAGTTTAATCGTAGAAAGTATGAAAAGGACCCTAACTGGAGATAAAACTCATTTCTTGGCTTTAAAAATGTAAAAAATTATTCGACTGTTTAATTGTTACACATCCAGAAACTCTATTTGAAACTACAGTATGTAATATATCATCAATAACACTAAGGACATGACATCATATCTGACCTGCTTCTATAAACACCAACATTACAGTAATAAAAACCCACAACGTTGGTTTTCTTTAAGTTGCTACTCTGATTTACTGTAATAACATCATCTTCGAAATCTAGTTTGCAATACTAGTTTAGTTGTAGCTCCTCTAGAGCAGCATGCCACATCCTTTAATGTGATGCCACTCCAGCAGGGGGCATCGCACAGCAAAGTGGTGCACGGCACGTTTCCACTTCTTCTCACTGAACTTTAAAATGACACAGACAGCTCTGCCATGTATTCTGTCTTTCTCTGTCTATCCCTCTCACACACCCCCACACGTACAAACACACCCGATGCCTTTCTGTTCTGCTGTGCTTTGAAGAGCAGCTGCTCGGCACAAAGAAAAAGAAGAGGAATCAATCGGACACCACTGTGTACACAGAGAGAGAGAGAGAGAGAGAGAGAAAGAGAGAGAGAGAAAGCAAGAGCAGGAAAAAAAACGGCCTCTGTTTAATCATTGAGCATGTCGTCAAGGTTAAAAGCGTCCCACGGGCCCCGTGGGTGTGTGTACAGTGAGCAGGTGTGTGATAGTGCAGGCTGTAGATCCGGCCTGGCGCTAGCTGAAAGATAGACATGGGAACGTAGTGTGGCAGAATAACCTGTAAACACACTCCTGCTTGTAAATGCACTCTTATCTCCCATCCAGCCTGAGAACTAATACCAGCTGTCTGATATCTGGCGACTCCTAACTCTCTCTCTCTCTCTCTCTCTCTCTCTCTCTCTCTCTCTCTCTAACACACACACACACAATCTACTCTGTGGCAGAGAAGAAAGCTTGATGTTTAAATAATCTATCTATCTATCTATCTATCTATCTATCTATCTATCTATCTATCTATCTATCTATCTATCTATCTATCTATCTATCTATCTATCTATCTATCTATCTATCTATCTATCTATCTATCTATCTATCTATCTATCTATCTATCTAATCCCATCCTATAATATCCTGTCCTGTCCTATCCTATCCTATCCCATTCCATTCCATTCTATCCTATCCTATCTCATTTTATCCTATCCCATTCTATCCTATCCTATCCTATCTTATGCTATCCTATCCTATCCTATCCTATCCTATCCTATCCTATCTCATTCTATCCTATCTTGTTCTATCCTGTCCCATTCTATCCTATCCTATCCTATCTTATGCTATTCTATCCTATCCTATCCCATTCTATCCTATCTCATTCTATCCTATCTTATTCTATCCTATCCCATTCTATCCTATCTTATTCTATCCTATCCTATCCTATCTTATGCTATTCTATCCTATCATATCCTATCCTATCCCATTCTATCCTATCCAATCCCATTCTATCCTATCCTATCCTATCCTATCCTATCCTATCCCATTCTATCCTATCCTATCCTATCCTATCCTATCCTATCCCATTCTATCCTATCCTATCCCTATCCTATCCTATCCTATCCTATCCTATCCTATCCTATCCTATCCTAACCTATCCCATTCTATCCTATCCTATCCCATTCTATCCTATTCTATCCCATTCTATCCTATCCTATCTCATTCTATCCTATCCTATCTCATTCTATCCTATCTTATTCTATCCTATCCCATTCTATTCTATCCTATCCTATCTTATGCTATTCTATCCTATCCTATCCTATCCTATCCTATCCTATCCTATCCTATCCTATCCCATTCTATCCTATCCTATCCTATCCTATCCTATCCTATCCTATCCTATCCTATCCTATCCCATTCTATCCTATCCTATCCCATTCTATCCTATCCCATTCTATCCTATCCTATCCCATTCTATCCTATCCTATTCTATCCTATTCTATCCTATCCCATTCTATCCTATCCTATCCTATCCCATTCTATCCTATCCTATCCCATTCTATCCTATCCTATCCTATCCTATCCTATCCCATTCTATCCTATCCTATTCTATCCTATTCTATCCTATCCCATTCTATCCTATCCTATCCCATTCTATCCTATCCTATTCTATCCTATCCCATTCTATCCTATCCTATCCTATCCTATCCCATTCTATCCTATCCTATTCTATCCTATTCTATCCTATCCCATTCTATCCTATCCTATCCCATTCTATCCTATCCTATTCTATCCTATCCCATTCTATCCCATTCTATCCTATCCTATCCCATTCTATCCTATCCTATTCTATCCTATCCCATTCTATCCTATCCTATCCTATCCTATCCCATTCTATCCTATCCTATTCTATCCTATTCTATCCTATCCCATTCTATCCTATCCTATCCTATCCTATCCTATCCTATCCTATCCTATCCTATCCTATCCCATTCTATCCTATCCTATCCCATTCTATCCTATCCTATCCTATCCTATCCCATTCTATCCTATCCTATTCTATCCTATTCTATCCTATCCCATTCTATCCTATCCTATCCTATCCCATTCTATCCTATCCTATTCTATCCTATCCCATTCTATCCAATCCTATCCTATCCTATCCCATTCTATCCTATCCTATTCTATTCTATCCTATCCCATTCTATCCTATCCTATCCCATTCTATCCTATCCTATCCCATTCTATCCTATCCTATCCTATCCTATCCTATCCTATCCTATCCTATCCTATCCTATCCTATCCCATTCATCCTATTCTATTCTATTCTATTCTATTCTATTCTATTCTATTCTATTCTATTCTATTCTATATTCTATTCTATTCTATCTTATCCTATCCTATCCTATACGGACAATATCTCTATTAATACACCTGACATTTCCATCCATACGTGCTCCTTTTCCAAACAGTTCCCACAAACTAAGGGGCATTCAATTGTAAATGACGTCATTCGATGCGGTACATAAAAAATGTTCCCTTCACTTCAACTATTAACCACAAACCTGTTCCAGCATGAACTGTCAACTCCATAAAGATATGCTTCACATGGGTTGGAGTGGAAGCTCTCCTGCTATAGAGCTATTAACCTTATTAAACAACTTTGGGATGAAACGTGAACGCTGACCACACCCCAGACCTCCTCACCTCACCTACATCAGCACCTGACACGTTACTAACACCCTTGTGGGTGAATGAGCACACATCTGCACATCCACACTCCAAAAGCCTGTTAAACAGAAGAGAGGAGAGCATAGCATTTAAATGTGGAATGTGATGTTCGAAAATCGTATAGTCAGATTTCCACAAACCTTTTTCCATATTGCATATATGGTTATTTGATAACAATAGCAGGTGGTTGGAATTCACAGTGTTTTTGTGTAAAATTATTTATTCAAATTACTCTTTTTTGTATGCAATGAATCCGATCGCACTTTTGCCGGGTATATTTACTGCCATTTCATTTACTAGACCCATTTTGATCTATATCATGAATCCCATTTTTAAAAACAATTTAGAGCTACTTCCTTTTTTTTGCTTACATTATAGGAGCTATTACGAGCTGTTCTCTCACCAGCCTCTCTTTATTCTAAAGACTGAAATCTCATTCTCAAATCATCACACAATAAATCAGAAGAAAATCCGCATATGGTTTTTCAGAAGTGCATTAATTGTTTTAGGCGAGATCCTGTTTCGTTTAATAGCCGAAAGGTCTGCATTTTCTTGCAGTCACACTTAAAGCAACTTATGCAGCTTTACAGGTCAGAGGTCACAGGTCACAGGAAGTGCCTGCAGTCTCAGATTAAAATGGTTGTCAGTCTCTTGTCGCTATAATGTCTCCCATGTGCGATCTTCAAAGAGAAGATCGTATTCACACAAAGTCACTTCACTTCCTCTTCCCTACACACTGCAGTGTGTTATGCCAGACTTTTAATTCTTATACGCTTACTGATGTGTCTTGTTCACCAGGACATATACAACAATCTGACTCTCTCTTCTCTCTATCACTGTAATTACTCTAAATGGCTCTCAAGATCCATACAGCACCTAATCGATGTTCAGCGTTGTGGCAAATACCGTCTTGCATCACATCCTCACAAAATGTCAAAAAGAGGATCTGTTTACCTCGAGCATCTTCAACTGAGCTCTATATCATGATGCGGGAAAAAGGGTTCTGGAAAATGAAGTTTTTATGCACAAAATTATTTGACCCTGATCTTGTGCAAATCGAAAAAAAGGACATTAATCATTAGAAGCAGTACAAGCAGTTTATACACAGCAGGAGAGCATGTAGCGACATTCTGTAGGCCTGTTGAATTATTGAATCGAATTGGATGAAAGACGTTGATTCATTTTGTTTAAGGTTTATGCTAATGTCCACAATCGAGTACAATTCTAGTGTAAGAGCAAAAATGTATTATTAGCAAATAATCAGAAACGAATGCACTATTTAACAGAGCAGGATTGTTACGATGTGTGATGAAGCTTTTAATAAGGAAGTGCTTATTTATTATTAACGAGCTGATGAAGGAATTACTGTTTAAAGCTGTTATAACATAAGTGATAACAGGAGCTATACAATAGATCAGGGGTCCCTAAACTATGGCCGCTACCTCACATTTGGAGCTGCCCTCTGAACAATGGCAGAGCCATAGTTTAAAAGTTTAATTTAAAATATATGTTTTACTCACATTATATCTGTATTTGATAATAAAGGATGGCTAAAATTTGCCTTAATTATTTATAGAGTTCGAGTCACTTATTGCTGAAACTATCGTCCATCGGCAAAAATCCATGGTGATAGTTTTTCCGGCTTCTGGTCCGCTGTCATTGCGAGAGCGGCCTCTAGAGGCTAATCACTGACGTAACGTGGTGTTTGTTTTTACACGTGAGAGCGCGCACTGCACGGAGAGCGTTATATATATTTTTTGTGTATTTATGTATTTACATAACATTTATTTATTTCCTTTAGCATATTTTCATGATACAGTACTTTATTTTTTTGATATAAAGTTCAGTACTATTTTTTTTTATTTTTTTTTTATCCAGGATCCATAAAAAAATATTGGATGAAATATTGTTTTTTGGCAGGTATGCATAAGTAAGTAAATGTTTTGATTTCAATAGCAATGTATATTAGAAATTGTGATTTTGATAGTAATAATGCTCTTTGAGTCTTTTATATCTCTTAAAAACAAATGCTCATTTGTCTGTTTGCAGAACAAAATATTAACCTAATCTAGCCTTAGGAGACAGAATAAAATCATAATAATCAATTTAATTAAAAATCTAAATACTAGTACTGGTAGTCATTCCAGACAAATGCAATTGTTTGTTACAGACTGACCCGGCCCCTCATTGAAGAAAGGATAAATTGTGACCCTCGAAGAAAAAAGTTTGGGGACCCCTGCAGTAGATTGTTAAAAAGCAAAATGTCAAATAATGATAAAAGAGAAATAAAACACTTTAGGCTGTGCTGAATAATAAGAAATGTGTAACAGCACACACCAAGTGTTTTATCCCTTCCTGATCAGTCACTATGTGACAATCTAAAGCTTGTAGCTAAGCACAGCATCTGAATTGCTGGTGGTAGCTCAGTGGTTAAGGCATTGGGCTTTGGATCAGAAGATCACAGGTTCAAATCCCACCACCACCAAGCTGCCACTGCTGGGCCCTTGAGCAAAAGCCCTAAAACCCTCCCCGGCTCAGTGTAAGTCGCTCTGGATAAGGGCGTCTGCCAAATGCCGCAAATGTAAATGAATTCACCTTAATTTACAATATTCCCCGTCTATGCTGCTTAATAAAAAGCATTAAAGCATTACACGGGCAGATTATTCACAAAAGGAAATGGCACGTGTACATTTTTAATAGCCTCTAATGTGTAGGTGACAGCTGTACAGTGAAAACGTATGAAGCTGCGAGACCGACAGGCACTCCTGCTTTTCATAGAGTCATTCAAGTGCTTTTTTTTCATAGTAAACGGTTAGTTGCTATGGAAACATGTTGGCAAAAGTGTTTTCTGTATATCAGTGCTGTCATAAATGTCAAGTCACAATAGGAACATAATAGGCATAATAGACTTCTTATGTGTGTATGGGTGAGAACGGGACAAGAAAAGAATGATTAAAATAACTAACAGAATGAAGTCTCCTGTCAATCTGTCACCGGATTGAACTTCATTTACCGGTTGCAGTCTCTTACAGTGTATAAATGAAATAAATATAAAATTAAATATAAATACACTAAATAGAATGTATAAAATAAACAATATCGTCTGGTCATTTTGTCCACACACTGGACTTGTTTTGTTAGATAGCATAGCTTAATTTGCTAGAAAAGTATTTTAATGTATTAGTGGCTTCAAAATAGATTTGCAAATCTGTTGAACATAAAAAACAAGGAGATGTCGGCGCTTGACTAAATACAAATGATATTTAACATGCCATCATTTTGGAGTTTAGAGCTCCTTCAATAGCAGAAATGCACATGCTGTGAAAATAGTCGTATTCAAATCGTAGTCTATTCCACGGCACAAGATGAGATGTAGACAACTGAAAATGACATTAATTCTGGTATTATTTAGAGTTTTAGAGATTATCAAAGAGAATTTTTTTTTGTTAAGGTAGACTTTTATGTTTGTCTGTTTAACAGAAAATAATTGTGTAAAACGGTGTAAAAATAATGACTGTATAGACGGTATTTTTAAGCATTTACAGAATTTGGCAGCTGTCCTTATCTAGAAAACTTACAAGGGTTAAGGGCCTTGATCAAGGCCCCAGCAGTGATAGCTTGGTGTGGCTAGGATATAAATTCCCGACCACCTGATTCAACGTGTTAACCACTTTTATATTATATTATATTATATTATATTATATTACATATAGTCTTATACACAATTATAAAAAATATATAATATAATATTTACTTAATATTTTATCTAAATTCACAGACAAAGTTATGGTTAAATACTTAAAGAAAAAGCCACTAAATATAATTAGCATGCATTCATTGCACCATGTAAGAAGACAGTTAACTTTTTCAGAATGGAGTCCTCTTTACTTGAACCAGCATTACTACTTGCAAATCATCCATTTAATAATAATCCATTATTCTGCTCCACAATACTACATTGTAGAATATCTAAAGATTAACAGCACTATAAGGCATGCTCATAATAACAAAGGATGCAGACAAAAGGTGAATAGAAAACAGTTTATTGACTAAGTTAATAACAGAGTCATCATTCATTTCATGTCACTAATAAGCTTAATAACATTGGTTACTGGCTACAGACTGCACAACATTTTTCCTAACAAGCTACAATCACTTTGTAAAGACAAATAAATTAAATATTAATAGGCCCAACAAAATGTATATCTTCCACTTACACATTTTGTCCAAATTGCCCTAAAATAATTGGACCCCCAGTTATTCATTCTGACCGAAATAGGACTTTTCCAGTGACCCTCCATGGTTATCAAACACTCAATCTTATCGTTAAAAAATTGACAAAAGGATAAAGATTTGACCATTAATTCTTGTATCTAACAAACTTTTTTTTTCCAAAAGACTACATCAAATGTCTCTTTTTATGGACTAATGTGTAAATGCTTTTTGAGTTTTCTCAATTAAGGATTAAGGAATTGTTCATTTAGAAGTGAACAAAGCCGTTACAAAGCCATTCATTAATTATACAAATTTAAAAGTCATCAAAGTTGAGTTTGTCATATTTGTTCCCAAGCAAAAGTCCATAATTACAGTGACTTTAATAAAGATTAAAATGTCACTATAAATAGACTGAGAGTGGACCTTTAGAAAGCCTCCAAAGGAGAGTGAAAGAGCAAAGCAGCTCATTAAGTTGAGTATTTGGCTCCAAGTGAGCAGGTCATACTTCCAGATCCCTAACCACCTTTAAACACAATCTGCTCCTGACTTTCCCCAGTCTCAAAACCCAAACTTCTAGTATTTGCAGGAGAGTCTGGTGTAACTTTTTCAGTTAACTGCCATTTTGTGGATTTCTATAAACATAAAGATGCTTAGACTTGGGGCCATAAAGGCATAACAATGGGCAAAGCATCTAAAGCTAAGACCAGACCTATTGTAGGTGTCTAAAATGATTTATTGAAATGAATAATATTGGAAATGTGTGCCAGTCTGGGAAAAGACCAACTATGTGGCTGAACTCTGCCTGCCTGCCTGTCTGTCTGTCGGTCTATCTGTCTATCTATCACCACAATATTTACAAAAAACAGCTACAAAAACATTGGTTTTTATTTATTGATTTATTTTTTCCATATTCACTCACCTATCTTTGATATCTATGATAATATCAAAGTGTGTAAGTAGCTATTTTGACAAAAAAAGCCTTCCAAAAATATCTAAAGCTTGCTTGTTGTTTGCTTTTCTCAAGATTTTATTAAGTTGTTGCATTGCTAATTGCTAAAGCCCAATAAAGGACATAATTTAAATCAATTCAGTAATGAACCTAATACTGGCCAGCAAAATATCCGTAATGCACCTGTGCCTTTAGATTATCCCAAAAACACCACTCAACGATTATACTCCTATCGATGAAAAGAAGTTTGTGTTTAATTGTCATGCGTGAGTTTTACTCACACATTTAAGTGATTTGCATTAGTGATATGCATTAAGTGCATAATGCTGATCTTTAAAGTGAAAATCATCTCCTATTTTAAAGTTTTTAATCTTGGATTTTCAATAAAACCTTTAGTTCACAGTAGAAGGCTGTATTTGGTTAAAAAAAAAATAAATAAAACGTATTTGACCGTGTGATGAGTTTTCCCAGGCCACCACATACCAAGTTAGGTATTTCAGGTATATATATATATATATATATATATATATATATATATATATATATATATTTTAAAAAAAAACTAACAAAAAAAAACAAGGCTACGTCTGCATGCTGTGAGGTGGCATTTCAGCACCGAGTTTGCAGTGTACAAACTTGTTTGCGTTCGATTTACAGCTTGCCAGCAGGATGACCTCATAAATCTCAAGCATAATGAAAACACAAGAGTGAATGACCACATTCATATCAGGCTTATAAGAAAAGCGGCTTTAAACGCACTGAAGCACTCGATCTGTGACGAGGCTTTAGACGCAGACGAGGCAGTTCACTGTTTTCATTCTTCGTCTCGCTCTCAATTTCAGCGTTCCCTGACACTTCAGTGTTCTCATTCCCCCAATGCCCCCCCCCCCCATGTCAACCGTCCCTGAAAACACTTAAATCTGGAGTCTTCATTCTATTTTCTCTCCAGAGTCTTCTTTTTCATTCTACTTATGCCCCCAAAACCACACCAAATCAGAACTTCTGTTGGCAAGACAACTGCTTGAGAGATTGGCATCATTTCGGTGACAACAGCTGAAGCAACGTTGATATTACACTTATGTGATATTTCACAGAGAGACATATTTCCTCCTGATCCCACAGAGGCAGTCAGACAGAGGAAATGACTGAAGATTGCAACGAGTTTCAGGATAGAAGTAAAAGATCGACAGTCTGTTTGAGCCGCAGAGAAATATTGAAAGATGTGCTCAAAAAAGGAGAGGAATCTACTGGAAAGTAGGATTAGTGAGCATTTGTTGTGGGAGTCTGTTGTAGGAGTCTGTGTAGGAGTCTGTTTATTTAAGGTGTCAAGTGTATGTGACTGAGAGGAAATGAAATCCCTTTATCAGATCACACTGTCAGTCAAAAGAATGAAGAAGGGTTGAAAGCTCCTCCCACCAGGGCCATCTTTCAGGATGAGCCTACAAAGTGGTGGGAAACGATAACACAGAGGTCGGGTATTGAAATCACGTGGCCGTCTGCAGTATCTTTCCAAGTCAGGGACGGAAACTGATGGCGAGACTTAATGGATTCAGCTCAAATGTCAAATCAATTATGTGGCCGAATAAAGAGGATAAGGGTCATCAGTTGATGTTCTGAATTCCATATGGGCAGTGCAAGAATCGGGCTTATCTTAGGAAAAGAACTAAAAGTAGAAGAAAAAGCACGATGCTAACTTGGATTATAATTACGCTGATTAGATCTTTAATATAGGGATAAGGGAGTATTATACTTTATCTATCTGTTGCAAATTTTATACATATTTACCATAAAGATTTACTTCAAGGAAGACATTTTTTAAAAACAATCCATATTTAGAATGGATCGGATGGGATTACGTTTACATTCATAGTTATTATTTCATTTCTTTAGTCTGCAACAATCTAAATACCTCAGAAAATTCCCCTCAGAATATTTTCCCCATATTTATTTATCTTGTAAATACAACAGATTGTGCTGCAATAAGAAAATAATCCTGAAAGGATAATTAATTCTTACTAAAAGTCCAAACCCAAACTGGTTTATTCCACTTATACCACATTTAACAAAGTATCAAATTAATAATTAATGACTCAATTAAATTTGATCTATTTCACAGTCACATTTAATGTTGTGGAATGGTTGTGAAACAAGTTTGTTAGTGTGACTGCATTAAATAATGCCTGGAAACAATCGTTTCCTTTCCGTCCTCTCTTGTTTCTCTGTCTTGAATTTTAATCATAGAAAGCAATGCACCAGACAGGAAGTCACAGCTTTAGCCATGACTGCTACAAAGCACTAGAGCAGTTTTTGGGTAGTATTGAAGTAAATGTAATTTGTTACTGTACTTAAGAAGCTTTTTTGTAACTTTTTACTCAACTACATGTTGCGAAATCAGTCGTTTCTTTAAATTTATGAGTGGATGACCACTTAACTGGTCAAGTACGCAGCAAGCCACCAATCAGGGCCAATTGAACTTGTTTTGATTGTTGCTTGGTGGTATCTACTCAGCACAAACATATAGTTCAGCGTCAGTTCGACAAAAAGCAGATTATTTTGAGAGGAATAAATGATGGTTCTGGGCTCATGATCATTTTAATAGATATCAGTGTTTGACTCATTAATATTATTCTATTAACAGATTGTTGTGCTGAGAGTCACATTAATCTTTTTACATAAACTGAGTGATTAAGAAACAAGTTTTGTGTCAAAAATTATAACAGGAACATAATAATAAATCATAATACTTTGGATACTTAAATACATTTGAAGGCAAATACTTTAGTACTTACTGAAGTGAAGGTTTAAAGGCAGCACTTTCACTAGAGTCATATATTACAGAGTAAATCTTTACTTAACTCAAATACATGGTTTGTGTACTTCGTCCACCACTGCAGCACAGACTGCTTCCAAAGATGTCCTTCTCGTGGCCACTTCCTGACCAATCCGAGAATTCAACAGCACTGTGCTATTAAGAATGTTATTATAGTATTTAAGTATTTATATCCTTTTAAAAAAATGTAGATCAACTTTTATTTTCATATTCTCCTTGTTTGGCTTTTAAAGACAATATAACAATTTTAGGGTCAAAAACGTATCAGGGTCAGTTCATTAGTTAGAAAAAAAATTCCACCACTTTCTTAAAAACAGTATATCTTCTAAAGTGGTCGACATTCTTTTTAAAAGTCATGTGATTAGCTGTGCCCTGACTTTAAACTTAGGAAGGAAATGAGACGCTGTGCAAGTGTCTTATGTCTGGAGTGATGCTTATGTAAACCACTGGATTTCCTAACATAAAAAAACCTTGTACAGTGATAAATGTTGAGGAAGTGCTAAAGTCCCTCACCATTAATGCTGAGCAAACCAGAAAGTAAACGTCTTTCCACAGCCAATAAAAGGCGATATCTCAGAATGTCAGCTCCTTGACGCTGTTCCAGACTACGTTTCGAAAGCTACTAAAGCTGGAGTTGAACATGGTGGTGAGACACCATGACACCAAGACAAGTTAAGACACAAATAGTGGCCGTGTAACCCCTTACACACATGCATAAACATCCACGCTTCTTATTTGACATTTACATCATACATTACGACACAGCATAATATGGACCAGGCATCCATGAGCACATTTCCTTATTAAGCCTTCTAATTAATTCTCATTTACTAATGGTGCTTCCATCATAGCAGTGCACTACTCAGTAGGGAAGGGCATCTGTAATTCATCGCAGTGCTACTGGCCTGCAATTAAGTATTCCCTGTCTGACTGAGATCATGATTAACAAGTCACCATCTCATTGCTATGCGGGTCACATCTTACAAAAAAAAAAAAACACTTTACCTCATGAATTTATTCCACATTTCAAGTGAGGTATTCAGACAAGTGCACAAATTCTAATATCATTTTTGGTACTCAGGATGAAACTGAAATCTCGGCTGAATTAATTTTTTCTGCATCCAACACAACGGGCAGTGTAATAAATCTAAAAAAGCAAACCTCTACAGATTTCAGATTTAAACAATAGCTCCAGGTATACAGAGAAATGTCTAAGAGATGACGGTGAAAGAATAAAATTCTGGACAATTAACCTGTGTTAGGAAACAAAGGACTCAAGCTTTTCTTCGCAGCCAAACAAAGGTATCGTCTCCTATTCATATGCAGATGTAATTCCTGTCCTGCCAACTAATGTTCTGAAATTAAAATCATGTTATACTAATGACTGCATCTACTGAGGAAAAGGTGAAACCGGTCTCACATTAGTTGTGTCTTGAATATTTCTTCGTTTTTGTCTCAAATGTCTGCAAGCGGTTCATCCCATTGTAATACTTTAAGTGTTACACAGTTTTACATTTGCTGAATGCAGTTATGGCTTATGGCCTTCACTTTTTTAAATTGGCATTTTTCTGCAGCAGCGACTTATTGGGCAACTGGTTAGCGGTTAGGGAAAGCTGGATGGAGCAAAGTACAGCGATATCCTCAAAACAACCTGTTCCACGGAACTCAGGACCTCAGCGGGGCTGAAGGTTCGCTTTTCTACATGACAACAATCCTCAGCACACCGTCAATACAACACAACACAGGAGTGGCTTAGGGACAACTTTGTGAAAGTCCTAGAGTGGCACAGCCAGAGCCCTGATTTGAACCCTACTGAACATCTCAAGAGAAACCTGAAAGTGGCTGTCCATTAACGATCCCCATCCAACCTGACCCAGCTTGAAAGGATTTGCCATGAAGATTGGTGGAAAGATCTCTCAAGCCAGGTGTTCCTCAAGGCTGTAATTGTTGCAAAGGTGCTTCAACCGAATACTGAGTAAAGAATTTGAATACTTATGTAGGTTACATAAAAAAAAAACTTATACAAAACATATGTTTAGACATTTCTAGAGTTCTGTTTAATGAGAAAAAAAAATCAGTTTGAACGATTGTAGTATTGAAGAGGCTGCAACATCACAAAACAAAACAAAAAAGCTAAGGGGGTCTGATACTTTCCCAATCCACTGTAAATATCATCAACCTGTGATAGACCTTCATTTCCCAAATGCTAAAGATTTATCACCATTAGCATACACAAATATTTCACAACAGGGGGCATGGTGAGAAAATAATACTGTCCAATCTAGCCAGACCACAAAATTGACATGGAGGTTGATTCCATTATTTGATCCGCTATTATAAATCCACTATAACTGATAGCTACAATTATCCATTTGGAGGAAAGCATTTCACAGCTGCTCATCTGAGAGAAATTCATGTCTGGCACTGACTCACCAAGCATGTTTATTTCACACCTGACCATAACAGAATGATCGGTGCTATAAAAAGCCTGGAGCCAAATGAGGGTTAGAGGAGATGTGTTTTTGTAGCACTGCAAGCCTTCCCTGGCCTGTTGTATCAAAAAACTTTATTCTATCAGAAGTGCTTGATGTTGAAATCCTGCTAGATTAATAAAAAGGGAACATTTTAAAAACAACTGCAGCAGCTTTATTGGCAAAATAAAAAGCTAACATATATAACAACTTATTTTTATTTTAGGATTACAGTATATCAACTGCCTGTGCATCCTACCAAGAATAGAGACACCCTGGTAATGATACTGGAGCAAACATTGACTTGGGCTACAAAAAATGTTTCTAAAAATAAATGATAGCAAATGAACAGCTATTGCTAAGTATATAGTTCATAAAATTTTTATGCTAATACTAAAAAGGGATTCCAAATTAATCACTTTTCTCCGCTGCAAATCTAGATGTTTCAAGATAACTACAAGGTAATCTAGCTAGCAGATAGACTTCATTAACTAAAATCATCTAGCCAAGTGCCTTCAACGTGCAAAGGAAATACAAACCTGGAGCTGAAAATGGTGTCACTTTTAAGTTCAATGAATTTGTACATTTGTTCGTGTTATTATTATTAGCAACAAGCTAGCTAGGTAACTGTGACAAATGTAACGTGTATTTTCCTTCTCGAAATAATGAGTCAGTGTTACAGATAAAAACTATGTCCATGTTTTGATAAAGCTAAAGCAAATAAATGCCTACACAGTATAACTTATTTGAGGATGTGCGCAGCCATTAGGCTTTTTGATATAAAAGGAATACAATATCAGGATACTTGAGGACATTTCTATGATACAGAATATATATATTTTAGCTCACAAACTGTCCGCAAATGATTAGTGACTTAAGGAACAGTTAGGCTTAGTACGACAATTCTATTCTTTCATGCCTACAAAGACAAAAACGAAAAGAAAAAACAAAGGCATTTTTTCCAGTTTAAACTACGATTCAGTTTCAGTTAACTGAAAGTGATTTTTTTTTTCCAATATGCTTCACCCTACCATCGATATCTTAGAAATTTTTATCACGAAATTCTTTATCGTAAAATCAATAATATATCGATATATCGCCCACCTCTATCAGCCATATTGAATTGAACTTTAAAGAGTTTTTCTTTTAGGTTTTGGTTTGGTAGGAACTCTCGAATTTTAAGTTTAATCCTTCAGATGGATGCAACAAGTAACTATAAGTATCAGTATTAATATCGACAAGATCCAAGATTTGCAACATAAAAATTGTTTGTCACCATTCAACATGTCGAGAAATGCAATATTCACAAAACAATCACAACATCTTCCTTGGCTGAACCTGCTACTCCTGTATATTTCCTCAGTGGTACTCGAGAGACGTAGATCAACTTACTTCTAATCTCTTGAACTGGCCTTTGGCCCAGATCAATCAAGGTTAACTTACAGGCAGCTGACGTGTTTAAATCCCCACGCATCATTTAAAGAAACGGATACCATTCCATTGCCTTCTGCCATATAAATCTTGATTTAGCGTCGTCTCCAAGGTCGACACGACACGGTGCGTTCGGAGGGATTTTTTTCCTTTTTTACTGTCAGGTTTTGACAGCAAGATCAAATGAAGGCCACGATTAACAAACCAAACGTTTTTTTCACAGGATACAACTTTGAAAAGATATGTGGAAAAAAAAATTGCACAGGATTTGAATGAGGACATCTGGTACACAACTCTTTCAGATCATGTGTCCTGGGGTCTAAGTAGGCTGTAATCTCCTGAGGGAAATCGCTGGAACTATATTTTCCCTGCATGCACAAAGCACAACGGAGGGGCCGTCTGGAAGTTTAATATCATATTACAGTGGAGGTGGCAGAGTTTTCACCAATAATACCAAATGTTCACTGAAACAAAAACAAAAAAAAACCTCCAAAACAAAACAGATAAGAGACAATGTTACCAAACACCTTGGGTCACTCTTATCTGCAATTACACCATAAACAGGTTAGCCAAATACCATTAAACTAAATGAGCTGATTTCAGTAACACCGATGCCTGGTGATTTTCTGCTTCAGATGAAGCAGGTGTTCACTATCAGAGGAGAACATTAATCACACAGCAGCCCATTAACTTTATCTGACTGTACGAGAAACATATGTTCACAGCTACTTCATCCAGTGAGTTAAAAAAAAACTTGCTTTAAAAATACCTTTGTCATTAGCAGAAACTGTAGATTCTGCAAAGGCCGAATTTGCATACTGTAACTTGATTGGCTCCTGTATTTTATGATGTAATTAAATGTAATTCTGTTTTCTGACTATGCATGTTTCTTATAACAGCATATCCCAAAGTCTTTAGTTCCCAATGAAATAGCTGCAACAATATATGTTTTTAAGTGCATTAATATAAATCTACAATTTGTCTTGCAGACTGAACTCAATAATTCAATCTTCTACTTTTTAAAGTTGCCCCACTGGGAAAACCTTTAAAGGTTCTAAATAGTACCTTGAACAATGATTCCCTTTCAGAAAAGGTTTCAAATAGAACCTGTCAAAAGCTAATTAACCTCTAACCATCCCAAAAGCCCCTAAGGAAGCCTTTAGAGTTTAAAGCCACTATAGAAGACACAATCTAAAGCATGAATTGGAAAAAAAAACACCTACAATCAGTTTTACATCAAAATAAAATATATCACAATGTCAGAAGAACAGGTCAGATAGACTTCAGCAGGTCCAACGCTTAACTGTTCAGCTGTTTCTTTTCCAAGTTTATTGTTGATGCTCACAGAATAAAGCAGCCGTTCACTATGTTATTGGAGATGGAGGGATGGAGGGATGAGGTTGAGGGTCAAACCCACCCTGGTGGTGCTGCTCACAGCCTGAGGCGCTCTGTCCAGGGGAGAGCTGGGACGCCTGCTGGGGAGCAGGAGGAGCCTCAACCACCTCCACCAGGGGGGACGTAGTGCTGAGCTGGCCAACAGGGGGAGGCCACGGGAGGTCCTTTATCACTTTAATCTCTACTGCAGGTAGGCAGAAGAACAGAAGAGAGAGAGCGAGAAAGAGGAAGAGAGAGAGTATATAGAAAGCAAAAAGCAAACAGCAAAAGAAAGCAAAAATGCAAGGAAGAAAGAAAGGTTGCAGCAAAGAAAGATTAATAAAAGCAAAAAGTAAAAGTAAGAAAGAAAGAAAAAGAAAGAAACAAAGAAAGAAAGAAGTTTTAGCAGAGGTTAATAAAAGCAAAAAGCAAAAGAAAGCAAGCAAGAAAGAAATGTTTTAGCAAAGAAAGAGATTAATAAAAGCAAAAAGTAAAAGAAAGAAAGAAAGAAAGAAAGAAAGAAAAAAGAAAGAAAGAAAGAAAGAAAGAAAGAAAGAAAGAAAGAAAGAAAGAAAGATTTTAAAAAAGCACAAAAAATAATACATGTTGAATGGACAGAAAAGCAAAGAAAGCAACAGAAACAATTACAAAAGAAAGATAAAAATGCAAGAGAGAAAGAGAGCGAGAGAGAGCGAGAGAGAGAGAGAGCGAGAGAGAGAGAGAGAGAGAGAGAGAGAGAGAGAGAGAGAGAGAGAGAGAGAGAGAGTACATGGGGAAAGGAAGAAGATAAGGGAGAGAAGAGAAGGAAAAGAGGAAAATTATGAATGAGTAAAGGAAAGTGCTGTAGGTCAGTTGTTAAAACAAGGTTAGATGAACGGCACAACAGTAAGATGTGAGAAAACAGGAAGTGACAGGAAAAGGAAATGTAAGAAACGGAAAGAAAGGGCTCCAGGAACAACGGCCCTGGAAGAAAAGGTAAATTAGTCTTTGGGACGAAGACTGGAGGGTTGACCAGTAATTAGTTTTAGAGCTAGCATTACTCTTTAGGACTTTAAAAGTAATACCAGAGACCAGAAATCAAGAAGAATTCCTCAGAATAGATCAAAAGTACTAATAAAGGCCTTATCTTTCCCTTTACAGACCATTCAGTGTGTTCAGTGCTCAAGTTATTAAGTACCAAAAAATGTACTTAGAAAACATGCTCAACAATCAGGCCTTGTGGGGTCTCAGGGAATGCCCCTGATATTTTATAACTATAATCGAGTTGTTTCTATGTACAAAAATGTATAAAAACTAAAAGCCTGATCTAAACTAACAATGAAGAAATAAAAAAAATTCGGTTCTGCAGTCCTCATAGTTTCAATCCTTTCCCTAGAAAAGAAACCACAAAGAAATAAATGTAATATGATCACTTTTCATTGCTGGTGTCCACCATGGGATGATGAAAAGCAGAATTTACATGACTAGTTTGTTGACTTCAGCATTGACTCCCGTTGCGTTTTACAAGCTAATAAAACATCTCCTCCAAACACCCAATTATGAACCCGTCCTTGTCCTCCGCCACAGAGGTGACTCACTCTTAGCTGCATTGCAGTCTTTCGTGAATAAATGAAGCTACAGAGAGATGACGTGAAGGCTGGTTCTCTACTGTCAGCGTTCTCCAATCACATCCTCTCAGTGATGACCATGAAGGCCACCCTTACAGAGCAGCTAGCTTGCGATGACAGCCAGAGGAGCATCAGCGTTATCTCATCCCTGCTGGCAGATCGGGACCGAGTTGCTAAGTCACAGAAAGGTCATTGGCTTTGACAGCTAATATAATAGGTTTCTCTGTAGCGGGGTGAAGCCAAGGGCTGCCACAGGCCTGATTAAAGTGCTAATTCTCATCCGGTGCTGCAGATTAGCGAGTAATTGTTTAGGGAGTGGAGAGACTCGGTCGTTTCTCCCTTAAGGAAGGATGAGAAGTCAATTCGCCAAGGTAACACAGCCTAGCTGACACATTAATAAGATGAACTGTCACATCCCCAACTTTTCTCTACAGAAGCTGAAGTGAAATCGAGTGGAGGTGTTTCACACCCAACTAATACGAGGTTCTGCTTTCCAGGAACTTGTTAGAGCGATCATTGTGCCTGTTGGCATTACGTCTAACGTCGTGGGAAGTCTATAGTGCAGTTAAGGTACATAGAGAACATAAAGGCACAAGTGAGGCACCAAACAAGTAAAATTATGGCAGCAATTCAAAGCTAACGTTTCTCTAGTAGACACAATGTCACACAGAAAACTCACTGGAGTAAAGTGTTACTCAACTTATGCTAGCGTCTCTGGGTTATCAGTGTTTTTGCAGGACTGAGTTTTTCCAATGTTGGCAAGCTTGCAGTTATGATTAAGGAGCTTCAGGACTCCAGTCTTCGACAAAGTAATGCCAAATCTTTCGAAGTAAAGTAGTTAATCCACATTAAAAAAGCATCAAGATTCTACCAGATGTTGTCATAAACTAATCTGCATAATGATTAAATTGTTTTGCTTACATTTTGTTGTTGGGGAAGAACAAAGAATGGCGGCTGGTTGTAAAAATTACAACTAGAAATGAGTAATTGTAAAATTATCTGACTTTACACACTGGCAATGTTTCAACAAACCCTGTGTTCTAGGTTTTATATAACTGGCAGTTATGAAGTGAGCTAAAAATCTCTATCGAGTGCAGGAAGGTTGATGACGTCTGCTCAAAATGTCCCCAGATTTGTCAGTAAGATAAACTGAAGTCTATAAAGAGTCACAAAATCTATTAATAAGGTCAAAAAGTCTCAGGGTTGGATCTATTCACACTTCTAGGGGAGACCATTCAGCCAGTAGTTTCTAACGAAAATACATCTGAGGTCAAACTCAAAACATCAACATTATAGCCCCGATTCTGGAAATGGGGCTCCAAATTGTTCAATCAAAAATTGCAACCTTAATGGATATAATTCTAGAAACTTCATGATCAGGGAACATGAACATAATCAACTCAAATCATATATTCAGGAAACTGTTTTCCCTCACATATTTTTTCCATCCATGCTTCAGCTCCAGAATCTCAATCCTGAAAAGACTCAAAAGAAACACAAATTAAACAGTGCACTAACATACAGTTGAGGCAAAAACACTCTATAAACAAGTCGTAAGCAAAGTAAAGAATGTTTATACAGGGAACAACAAAAATACAGTGTAGTGTACACAAAAAATCACTTCCGGAATTTGCATCCAGATGTAATTGTAAACCAAGAAACACATAGTTGGGGGTTCACAAGCCAGCATCTAATAACTGTGTATCCGTGTAGCACTTGTATTGCTACACACACTGTGAACTACTTTGCTGAACTTTGGCTGAGCTCACCACCTTGCGGATCAGTTAGCATTACCCGGCCACTCTGATACACTGTCCTTACTTTGAACCGATCTCTAGCCTGTTTTCATTTGGGACACACATCATGCGTATACCTTGCATCATGTTCCTCAAAAACTCTCTAGTGGCCAAACTCACTGGAGAATGCTATTCAAGTCATGGTGTCCTGATTTCAGCCTGCTTTTTTCTTTTCTTTTCTTTTTTTGAACTGCAGAAGTAGGACACAGTTGGCAGAGGAACACACTCCGTTTCACACCTTCATCCGTGCCTGACAGAGCCTTAATTAAGACACACTGACAGAGAAAGGGGAGGGAAAAAAAAAACAGCTTGATGTCAACAGACTTAAGGTTGGCTGAGTTTGTGCAGCCTGATGTGGGTGTTATTAGCAACTGTGAATAATATACTGTGATGTTATGCTTTGGAGGATGAGGGAAAGAATGTAAAAGCAACAGACAGACATCTAAAAGATAAATAAGATTAAGGCTGGGCCAACTTTATTCTTAATTTGGATGTATTAAGCCATATTTGAGCTGGATTAGTTGTACCAAGGCACTACACCAATGAATGTCAATTGGCAGACTAAGCAAAGTATTTCCCCAGACAAAATCAACATTAGGGTTTTTTTATGTCGTTGTTCAACAAGTCTCATTTTTAAAACACCTGCTCTTCAGTAACAGATCACTGGTTGTGGCTTATTTCAGTCAATCACACATTTATACAAAAGGCCGCTCCTCATACAAAAAGTAACTACTGGGATCAAATATTACCTCAGGATTTCACAGATTTTTGATTTTCCTTACTCTCTTTGTACTGATTAGCAATCTGATGATAATTTTGTTCTTTTATTATTACATTCTGTAAAGCTGCTTTGATACAATGTCCAATGTGAAAAGCGCTATATAAATAAAAGATGGTGTTTTAGCACAACCAAGGGAGGTGACAATGTCAGTGACACGATGCTTAAGAGTTGAGTGTAAGTGCCACTGTTTTTAAAAGATTCAACATAAATAAAAACGCCACCATTCCAAGACACATTATGACAGTTACATTATGCACTTAGTCTATATTTTTTATGCTAAAACTATATATGTTTTTTTATGAGCCTTGACTATGTGTACTTGCATACAAAGTAAGCACTTGAAAGAAATTCATTAGAAAGTGTCATTACAGAGTTGCATTATAACAATAAGATTTCATTTAAACAACCTTCATAACCTTCTACTCAGAAACATTGAGCAACCTCTTCTCTGGATCTAGAAATTTCCTCATTTCCAGGATTCCATGTTGCCAGAGTGTTTTGTCAAACTTGTCATCTTAATAGCAGCTTATGTCTTGTGGTAGATATCTTTCTGTAGGTTTATCAGTTTTCAAGAAAGGGTGTCGACAAATAGCTTCAGGACGGTCAAATTACATCACCACACCTTCACATGTAAAACTAATCCAGATTGATTTGGGCTGTAGTCAGACTCATTAGATTCCAATTAGGCAATCTAATTCTTCATAACCGAATTTGTATCGTACTGTTAATAGGATGCAGACTTATTTCATACTTGGTTACACCGCCTGCGTTTAAAGGGGTTGTAAAATACTTTATTATCATAGATAAATCTTTCAACCTTTCAAAGTATATTTCATGCGGCAATAAAGACCAACCTGTTGCCTACTGTATATCCAAACATTGTGTCAACGTCTGTTCATATCCTGGCTTTGGTGACGTTCTGATGGACAGCGAGGGAAGCATTAGAGCTGACAAAGTGGGTATGGGAAGATAAGGGGTCACTAGTCACTGTAGTCTAATGCCAGAGGGATCAACACTATTCTGCGAAAGGATGATAGAAGTCTATTAGCAAAGTTATCACCAAATAACAGCAAGACCGAGAAAAGGAGACATGCCCTGAGTGGCCAGTGTGGGCCACCGATTTGAGAAGAAAGTCGATAATCTCATCCGTTACGGCCTTGCAACAGGGCACGGAAGTGATAACAAGAATATTGTTGAAGGTAAAAAGAGTATAGGAAAATTTTTAAAAACATTTTTCCCTACAGGCACAGATTACCTGATAACATGACTGTCTAGGTGCACAATTCTTTAACATATTGTTAAAGTGCAACTTTGACACCATTGATTAATTCTAAAGGGTGTTAAATCTATGCGCTATAGATGTTGACCCTCTGGATGCCTTTACACCAAGCTTTGGAAGTACAGAACAAATTATTAATTTGCAGCTGTTTTCAATGGTACATTAGCAAGAAATTTTAATCGTATATTAGATCGATTTTCTGCAAATGAATAAAGGTTGCCATGTCCACCATGAAATCACCATCGAATCAATACAGGTAATCCATCAGCATCTCACAAGAAGAATCGGATAATGATTTTCATGCATTTTTTACAATCAGAATCATTATTATTGCCAGGAATGATTGGTTGCATGTACAAGGAATTTGTCATGGTGTGCTGTTGCTATAAATGTATAACAAACTATAAATAACTACAAACATAAAATAATAAAGAAAGATAAGGGCATTAACTATACAGTTTACGCAGGGTGTGTAAAGTGAGGCAGTGCATATATATAATGTCAATACGGCGATGCAATGAACAATTCCAAAGTAAAGGATTGCAATAGAATGGTCCTTGTTGATGGTGCTAATGTAAGACATATGAACTGGACAGTGTGAGGTTTACATTTATGTAATTTCTGTAATGTTAGTTATGTAATGTTGGAAGCAGGTCAGAGATGATGGTGGGTTCTTGTTATTATTTATGAGGTTGGGAAGAAGAAGGTTGGTCTATTTGAGTCTATTTCTAAGGAAATCTAAGGTTCTCAGGGATTAAAACCTTTAGTCAAAATGCACCATTGCACCAGCAAATGCAGTCAGCATTTTTGGAGGTAAAGATTAAGTTATGCAGTCCCTTACTTTTCCAAGCAAAGTTACATCTGGTGTAGTGAACAAGATATAGTCAGTTCACACACACACGCACACACACACACACACACACACACAAATACTTACACTTACAGATGTGAATAGTGGTGTAAATCTAATCAATCACCTGCTGTGTGTACATGATTAAAGAGTAAGTGTGTGTGTGTGTGTGTGTGTGTGTGTGTGTGTGTGTGTGTGTGTGTGTGTGTGTAGAAATGCTCAAAGACGTACCCAGGATAAATTATTAAGTGTACACAGACCCAGTATGAGCTGAGTCTCAGCATGAGCACAAATATGCGTCCCACTGAGGATTCTGCAGGTATTGGAGGCACCAGATATGAAATATGAGACCTGAAGTTTGCGCATCGACACACACCCCAGTACAACACAACACTCGGGTGCACAGTTGCTAATTAGTTCTTCACCACCGGGCTCAATGAAGATTAATGAAGTTAAACGGGACACGTTTTTTAATAACGCACTGCTCTGTAATTACCTTGATAATATCATACGCGCAACTTTTTTTCCCACATATTAAAGTTCCTTTGCGACCATCGTTATTTCAAGTGCCCGTGCATCCATCTCTATTATTTCCAAATATCTCCCGGCTTGACACTTCAATCCAAAAAAAATAAAAAAAAAACAGGACGGATGGAAACAAGGCACATTGTAATACAAAGAATAGAAGAACATGGGAAATCAGCGGCATATTTTTCTTCTCTTTTTTTACATGGAAATAGAAACGGGATATAAACACAAAAGGCTTTCATTCCGGGTACAGCCGTCTTCCAAAAGCAACTCCTGGAAGTCTGCTGATAACAAACCATTTAATATTAGGTATCACCTAAGCTATGGAAATCTGAGGTTTATAAGCTCGAAATGGTGTTCCTGATTTGACCTTCGTCTGACCCCCTGACCTTTCGGGGTCTTGACGTTGGCACCTGATTACGGAACGTCTTTTAGCATTTTGCTGTCATTCTTGAGAATTCGTTCGACTTGATCTTCCTTTCAAGGTGGTGTAGTAGAGCAAACAGGTTCAAAAGGAGGTTTTTACGCTTCAGAGAGAAAGACAGAGAGAATGAGAGAGAGAGAGAGAGATAGAGAGAAAGAAAAAGAGAGAGAGAGAGAGAGAGAGAGAGAGAGAGAGAGAGAGAGAGAGAGAGAGAGAGACAATATCTCTGCTTCCTGACAAGCATCTCCTCTGTCAAACCGAGCTCCGTTAGAGCGGGTGAAATGGAACATAAAAAGAAAAGAGGACAAAGGGAGTTGGAAAATATCATGCTCCCGACGGACGGCAAATTCTTGTCTCCTCTTCAAAAGAAAGAATTAATTCGTAATCCTGATGAAAGGAAATTAATTATCAAAGTGTGCCGTGAAAGCTTGGCTAATTTGCATGCTAATCTGCAAATTGCGCTAACTCGGTCTGAAAAGTGAAAAGAGAAATGACAATTATGAGCGAAATGAAGACGTCTGGGTGTTTCTTTTTTTCTGTTGACACTGCGTGAACATAAAATACTTCAAAAAAGAAGGTTTTGTTACTTTTGCCAAACAATTCTCATTTCTTTTTTTTTATCTGAAGCGAGACCAATTCAGTTAATTGAGTTGTTTAAGTACACACACAAGTCACTAGCACAAAACCTTAATAGCTGAGGCCGTTGTGGTAGCCCGAGTGGACACGCACTTTCATTTAAAACTATAGGGGGAAAAAAAAGGAAGAGAGACATTAGTGAAAGAAAATAGCAGCCCTTCTCCATGGGTACCTGTGAGGGATTTGGAGGTGTTGACTCTTCTCCGAGCCGATCCTCTGCCTTCTCCTTTGCTGCTAATGCAGTCATAACAAAGCAGAGCTGTTCCAGAAAACAAGAAAAGGAAAAAAGGAAAATACCTTTTCAGAAACTAGAAATCGTTTGGGGTTGATGTCATTATAATCCTCTTGCTAAACGGTTCACTCAAATTCCTCTTGTCCTTGAACAGCCCTGTTTGGTTATGGCCGAGTTAGCCGTATATATCAATCAATCAGTGAAACGGAAAAATGCATACATTCCACCAGGAGCACCTGTAGGGGCAGAAAGACGGAAATGCGCTTCCTTTGCTTGACATCTCTCAAACAAAGAAAGACAAAAGAAAACTCTAAAATGAACAGAATATCCGGTAGGAAAGCCACCCAGAAGAATAAGTGCTGGAAAAGAAGTGTTTAGAGTTAAAGACTGAGATAAAAACCACCGACCGGTTTTTTAAACTAAGCC
Source organism: Silurus lanzhouensis (assembly GCA_039877035.1). Taxonomy (NCBI): domain Eukaryota; kingdom Metazoa; phylum Chordata; class Actinopteri; order Siluriformes; family Siluridae; genus Silurus; species Silurus lanzhouensis. Next base: position 3,662,819 of record JBCEWE010000350.1, on the reverse strand, counting down.
AATTGCCATCGCCACAGAGCAGAGATAGAGAATCCTATTGCCGGAGGGCTTCGTGCTTAAAATCGCAGTGGATTAACCTTTAAATTGTCTGCTACCTCAGTTGACGCCTGCTCACTCTCTATTAACACCATTCCATTAAATGGTCAAATACATCAATGGCTTTAGGATCATCAGCCCTCAAGGAAAGAGGTTCCCCACTCCTTAAGCACAAATATACCAGCATCAGCCATCAGGTAAACACCATCTGGCAATACATTCAGCATTAACCAGAGCACACACACTAGAAAAGCGTGCAGAACCAAGCACCAAACACCAAGCATTAGCTGCATAGACGACACATGCTGATTAATACACAAGTGCTGGATGATACCTGCGAAGGCTTTCGAGATGCGTTCCTTCTTCCACTCCCAGGGCTGATCGTACTCCTCGGCTGGCCTCTCGTCATCCTGAGGCAGTCTGCTTTCGCGTGAACACATGGGGTCAGAATCCCCGCCGTTTTCCGCAGGCTCGTACGGCGTGTCGTAAAGGGGAAGCTGGCGAATCGGGCCGTCTTTAACACCACGACTGCCTCGGATCTCTGTGTACGAAGACAAACAGAAGTGTTGTTAATTGCTAGTCTTCTGGAGAATCAGTCTGCTTTAAGTTTTACTCAACATGGACAGAAACTAGTGCCTGGTCATTCTTGAACAATTCTTTCATTTTGAACGAGTCTTTAATGTGATTTAGATCGATGAGTACTCTCAAAAGAGTGATTTGTTCATTCTCTACTGCACGCAAAGCATCGCAAAATCTCTATAGGTTACGTACAGGAAACAGAACTGCGTAGTTCATTTCATGAGTAATCTGGTCTGAGCCGTTCGTTCTTTTGTCACGTGACTCCTATCAACGCAGTGCAATCAGGTTTATTTGGTCTGAATCTTGGCATTATTGTTACAATAATTATGGGAGTCACGTGACAAAAGAACTATTGAAATAGACCAGAAGATATGAGAGGTGAGCTACTCATTATATGCATTACAATTTGTCATCTGTCATATTATTATTATTGGAACTACAGTCAAAGATTGTGTATGCAGACGTGATGGGGGATCTACTTAATGAAAACTTAATATTTTATTTTTTTCTGATCAAAGGAACTAAATGACTCAAAAAAGATTCAAAGAACCAAGTCACGAACATGATCCGATCTCCCCATCACTGACAGGAACCACTCACTCTTACAAATCTTACAAATAGGTGAGGAGGTTTGGGGTTTGGTCAGCTTTCCAGTTTACCCTAAAGGTGATCAATAGGGTTGAGGTTAGAGTTTCATAGAAGGCAGCTAAATCTTTCACTTTAAACCACGAAAAGCATATCTTCATGTAGCTCACAATGTGCACAGGGGCATTGTCATGCTTGTTTTACAATTTTGTGCCTTCGAGTTTGGAGCTAAAAGCTTGGGGAAGAACCACAAATGGCTGGAATAGTCAATACTTTTGTCCATATAGTGTATCGTACCATGTGCATTACCATACCATGTGAAATATTTCATTTATATTACATTTATATTCATTTCTCTTGTAATCTAGTCTCTTTCACGATCAATAACGTTCAATAAAGTTATCTAATCTGATCTTATTTTATCTGATCTGATCTCATCCTATCTTTACTTATCTTATGCTACACATCGATGTGCAGTTACTTCTTAAAAGTAACGACATTTACAATCATTAGGAAACTTTTAAGAGCAATATACACTGAAAGAATGGACAAATTCTCCCAGCATTGTGTCTTCAAACGTTCTTCCAGGCATTTTGGGTACAAATAAATGCTTGATTTGTTCTGGTCAAACACCAAAAGTCTGTAAAAGTAATCGGTTATTGGCCTACTTATTGGACATGTTTAGTGACAAAGTATAAGGCTGTCTGGGTATATCTAGAAGCCTGGGCAGTAATGCCAAATGCGGCATGCTGTGAACCTACAGTATCTTGCTCCAAAAGCTTTACTGTTGTCAGTATGTTCAAAAGTTTGCTTCCCCAGCAAAATAAAAAAAAAATAAAAAAACATGTCCAAGCAAGTGCGGACAGCCAAGACTCCAGTAGTTGCGGCCAGCCAAGTGTACAATATACATCAGATGGTCCGTGGGTAGAGCATCTGAGGCTGAGAGTAATAGCCTGCTAAAATATCAGATAAAAAGTCTGCCCTTGTGACTGAATCTGTGTGAGCTTAAATCTTAGCAACTGTTGTACCTTGTGCTAAAAATCCTTAATTGCTAGGAAGCCTTAAAGGTTAGCTGGGTTCTGGGTATTCGAAATGATTCCATGTAGTACGACTGCAACCTTTTTGAGTAGTAATAAACCAGAGTGCGCCTAATTCTGGCGGATATTGTTGCGTCTTCTTAAACGTTTGCTGCGCGCAAACAAAAGCTGCATAAATGATCTGCCATAAAGCTGTATGTAAAAGGCATCGACTTTACATACATCCGTAAATTGAACCAAAAACAAGCTCCTAGTGAGTTAATTGTGTTTAATAGTGAAGCCTGCTGTGTTGGGAGACATGGAGTTCCAGCTGGATCCCCCAGCTGTCTTGTGCAGACTTACTGAGAACACAAACACCGCAATATCCGAGGACAGACCAATTACACGCACTGACTTCATCAGAATCGCTGCACAAAACGCAGGCCGACAAACCCAAAGCGGTGGCACTCGGCATATTTATCAGATAAAACGTTATCTAATTAAATGGCTATTTAACATAATTCACCGTTACGCTACACCTCCTACAGACCCATACTCTGAGATGCACTTCCACAATATCTGTGTGAAATGCACCATAGGGTGCTTCAGCCCTGCAGCCATCTGTAGTGTGATTTTCATCCACCTTTTTGCACATTAAATGATCTGAATGCCAAAAATGTAAAATGCGAAAACAAAAACTTCTTGATCCATCCCTACGTGATAACGCCGGGGTACAGACCAGAAGTACAAATTAGGCTGAAATGGAAAAAATTCCTGTAAATAATAAATTGCTATTGCTGACTTTATGGATTTGTACATATCAATAACCTTATAGTGGAAATAAATTGTATTTTCTGGCACTCTAGGGGGCTTGAGCCCCAGTGGGCAGACAGGACTTGCATTTAGATATGAGTAATGAAGTTCATGCAGCAAGACAATGCCTTCCATGTACCATTCACTGTCCACTATCCTTAGGGACGTCCTGGAAAAAAGCAAAAGCACCACTAAGAAAAGTACAAAACTGTGCAAACAAAAGTTTTTGGACACCTAGGGTAAGACCAGTGCGAGGATATTGCCAGAGATGGAAAGTAACAAATTATATTTACTTGTGTTACTGTAATTGAGTGGTGTTCTTGTGTAATTCTACCTTCAAGGTATTTTTTTATATCAATACTTTTACTTAAGTATGTTTTAAGTGTTTTACTAACCTACATTTTAAATCCTATCGTTAATTGTTGTTCCGTTAATTAAAAACAACTAGTTTGAGATTTATATCCCCTTGTCCTTTTTTTTAACCTACACTAGAATCCCCCCCCCCCCCCCGCTGTAATAAAATTATAAACTAAAAATATAATAAAATTATATGAAAATAAATCTAGTTAAATTTAACTTGAGTAAATTTTAAACTAGCTACTTTTTACTTTTACTTAAATAGCTTTTTAGACTGGTAACTTCACTTGTACTTGTAAATTTCTTTGCAGTAACAGTACATTTACTTGAGTACAATATTTTATTACACTTTCCACCTCTGGATATTGTAATGAAATATAAAATCTAACCCCCAAAAAAGTATTCCTGGCCAGACTCAAGAGCTAGCATGCTTTTGGTTTTCCAAAATTCTTTTTTTTTTTTATAAACATACCAAATATCATGACTTTTTATAGCGAATTTTCAACATTCTGCATGCTTTGTTTTATTCACGAACAATGAAACGACTTAAATAAACTTAACGCTAGCCTTAGTGTCGGTGAGAGTGATCTTATCTGGCCATGTGAAATATGTTTATGTGCATACCATAGATAGAAGTATATCTCTATTATTTACATGATAATTAACATTTGGACTTAAACATCATATAATTAATATTAGATGCTTAAAAGTTAAATACTTGTGCTTGTAAACCTAGTACTATGAAATAACAATGATGACAAGAATTTGCCACTGTGGGGTTGATGTCATAGATTTCGGGATTAGTCAAACACGCGTTTTAATATATTCCAAAAACATTTCCACATTGGAAGAATTCTCAATGCATGCTCTCTAATCCAAATATGATAGAATAATTCATAGTTTAAAAGAAGCTAGTGAAGAGCGGCCCTCGGAAACCAATTCGGAGTGCTGCGTCCCTGATAACTGATGGATTAGTGAATCTCTGAATTGCCACTTTGATCCACCCACAGTTTTCCTCCCTCTCCGACTATGAAGCTGTTAGCATGCTTTTCCGTGTTCCTCTGCCAGAGCACGGAGCTGTTAGCAGGCCGGCCCTCGCAGCGTGCCGTAATGCAGCGAAGCGCTTCAGAAATGAAATATAACACCATACAACTGCATAATTACCTCTCAGCCCAGGGGAGCTCTTGCGGAAAAATGAGAAAAGTGCGGAGAGTAATGGAGCTAGCAGGGTGAAAGAGGTGAGGGAGGAGGAGGAGATGAGAGATCTTTAAATAAGCGTACGTCTGGCAGTGCCTCTCGCCTTTAGAGCTCCCCTTTAACAGTTCACACGATATAAGATCACGGTGGGATAAGCATCTTTCTCGGGCTGCTAATGGTGTGTGCACGAGTGTGTGAGTAGAGAGGACGTTCAAAACATCTCTATAATGGCAATATACACACGACGCTACAGCACTGAATTCCCCTACACACTAATACGGAAAGTGAGATAGATGAACAGATGAAAGTATGAGAAAGGGAACAATATATTAGGACAACAGATGATTCTCTGAGGATGCTAGTGTACCTTTTGCGCTAGATTAAGCGCTAGAAGCTAAGATAATGGTGTAACTGGTTAATTTCTAGGCTGACTGGGTTCAAACTAATAAATATTTCCATCAATTCTGTCACCATTTCTTTCTAAATCAAATTCAATTTCTGTGTCTGATAACCTTTTACCATAAAATTAGTGTGTTAACCCAGCTAGTCATCTAGCTACCTAAATGATGTTAGACATGAGCAAATGAATTTGTGTTACTCATCTTATTCAATTGCTAATCATTTTTTCTTGTGGCAGATACAAGCTAGTCTGCTAGGTATTAGCTGTCTTGTTTACATATTGGCACAGTACTAGCAACTAAACAGCTAGTACATTTTCTCCAATATGAGTGTGAGTGTGAGTGTGTGTGTGTGTGTGTGTGTGTGGTTGACCTACATTTGACTAAAGTGCTAAAATATAATGATCTAAATGATCTAAAAAACACCCACCATGTCCACCTATGATTCATGTGTTGACATGCTAATTTACAAGCAGTTAATTAGCTGGCTAGCAAAATTAACTAAGCTAATCTAATTGCTACACAAACTCTTGGCTGTTACATTTTGTATTTTTTGTGAGATTTGGCTGCTGATAATGATAATGATTATAGCAATAAAAAATATATTAAAATTATAAAACCACCTCATTCTTCCTCAATTGTTTCCTGTGAGAAAAGCAAGTTTTTTTGCTAGCAGTTCTGCAAATGGATAGCTAGCTTCGCTAAGGTTACCAATTAGCAAAGATTGGGCGATCTGATATTCCGACATTTTGGTAAAGTCCTGTTTATTATGATTAAAATTCTGACGAATGAAGAGTGCTGAAGATGATACTTTAATTCCGCTTATCCATCTCTAACTAATGAGAGATAGTTAACTAGCGGTTAACATGTTCATTAGCTAGCAGGAATGGGATGGAGGGCTTGTTTGCAATTTGCATATTTAATTCAATTAAATTCTATGTGTGTAATGCATTGAATTTATAAGTTAATGCCTATATGTTTATTGCCTACGTTTATCCCTAATGCGTGACCCAGTGGCAACAGTGGCAGGAAAATTTCCTGAGCAGGTATAAGAAAGAAACATTGAGAAGAACCACATCCTTATCTGGGTAACACCAAATGTCTATTAATTATAGTTTAAGTATATCATTTTTGAGGTGTACTGTTCGTTGAACTTTTCACTGATGAGGCATAAAAAACAGAACGCTTCATGCTAATGCTAGTAGTCACAAGCCACTGCAGCAGACTGGTTATAGTCATTACAGTCCAAATTCATCCTTATAGTTCTTGAGTTGCTTGGTAATTTCATGGATCTTTAGGTTTTTCATGTGGAACCATGCCCAGCTGCACAGATTCTCCAATTGATGAGAATTGGGATGAATCAGGCAAATCCGTAAAAAAAAGAAAAGAAAATTAATTTATAATCTTGAATCCTGGCTGAATCCATATCTAATAGAATATAATATAATAGAATCGATTAGCCCTTATTTGTCACATATACATTACAGCACAGTAAAATTATTTTCTTTCGAATATCCCAACTTGTTAGGTTAAGGGCCTTGCTCAAGGGCCCAAGAGTGGTCGATCCCAGGGCTTGTACTGAACCTTTCGATCAGTAATCCAGAGCCTTAACCATAAAGCCTTAAAAGTAAAAAGTTTTAGGCCATTTGAATAGTGTATTTGAATTCACAACAAAACAAACATGTTGCACAACTTTTCTAATGCTTCAAAATGACCAAATGTTCAGATAAACCTGAATAAACTACAGTGCAGCGACTTCACACGTCACATCAGAAACATAATACCGGAACGGTGTGTCACTGAGAACATAACTCCAACACGCAGCCCTGCATCCTGTCACGCACTACCAAATTCCCTTCCATTTTCACAATCCATCTTTCCCTGCCTCTGCAAGTTCAGACTCGCTCTGGCGTTTCTGGTGGGAGGCAGGCATGCATGTCTGGCATGGCACGTTCCAGAAAATTAAGGGGGCACAGCAGAACTGCAACCTGTTACCCCGTTTCAGAAAGAGCATGTGGCCTTTAACCTCTCACGTCTGGTGTTGAGCAGGGGTCACATAGCACATGTCTTCCCCACACACACACACACACATACACACATACACACGGTTTAGCCTTTCCTCTCTAGACGTGAGAAGAACAGATATGAATGGGTGGTCTACAATTCATCTGGAGTCATAGACGGTGTCTAATTCTAACCTTGACCTTAACTCTGAACCGCAAAACATGTGTATGTTTTGGTGTATACACAAGTGAATTATTTTTCATTATATTGAAATTTTCTTTTTTATGAACAGTGAGCATTACAGCTGGTGAATTAAAATAAGTGTACATTAAAATAATGTAAAATTGTAATCTATATTGGTAGGAGAATGCTGAGGATGGAGCCACCAGAGAGGAGGAAAAGAGGAAGGCCAAGGAGGAGATTTATGGATGTGGTGAGGGAAGACATGCAGGTAGTTGGGTTGAAAGAGGCAGATTTAGAGGACAGGGGGGGTATGGGGACGGATGATCCACTGTGGCGACCCCTAATGGGAGCAGCCGAAAGAAGAAGAAGAAGAAGGTTAGAGCTACATTTTAAAAATACTTGTAACATATAGAAAAAATTCCCTTCTAAGTCTATATTTTTCTAGATATAGACTTAGAAGGGAATTTTTTTCTATACACAAACTACACACTTAAAACCTTATACACTAGTTTAACCAAAATGACTCATTAAATTAGGAGGAAAAAACATGGCCTTGGGTGTTAAAAGGGTATTAGGGTGTTAAACCAAATATCAAAGCTCACTACATGGTCTGAAAAGCGCTCAACTACGCCCATTTTCACCTTTTTTACCTCGAAATCCATCACCAAATCCTTTCTCTCGTCAAATCCCTTTTTTCAGTGTGAAGGAACTCAAACGTATCGTCTCTTGCAGCCAGGAGCTCCCTGCCTGCCCCTGACGGCCTGGAGAGGATTTGCTGATATTAAGCGCTTGGCCGGGTTTACTCCATTCCTCCTCTATAAAGGGATCTGAACTCGGTCAAGACCGGATTAAACGTGATTAACTTTGCGCCGCTGGAAAATAATAAAGAGGACAATCCCCTGTTTTTTCTATTCCTTCACCCAAAAAAACAGCTTTTCAAATCAGTCAAAGCTATATCCAGAGCTTTATACGTCCACCAAAAGCTGTACTGAGGATTTATACAATTATTATCTCATTTTCATTCTCAGGAGTGACCCAAAGCTTTTCTGATGCTTGAAAAAAAAAAAAGTGATGCTTGACATGTATAGAATGATGTAGCAGCCTGCTTCCTTTCCTATATTTATCCTTTTAAGACCATTTTATAGCAGACCACAGAAGTACCACATTCGCCCTTGGTGTAAGACCCTGGAGGTGCACCGAGCAGATAATAAAAAAATAAATAAATAAAAAAATAAAAAATAAAATAAGTATTATTTTTGCATGGTGCTTATTTATAGTGTATATATATATATATATATATATATATATATATAGATAGATAGATAGATAGATAGATAGATAGATAGATAGATAGATAGATAGATAGATAGATGCATTTTTTTAATATATATATTATGCAGGTTAAAATCTTTTTCTTATTGCGAGAGTGCATAATGGCATAATATACCCAGGTCATAATGCATTTTTATAGCATTTAAAAATGCATGAGTATTATATTTATTAAACTACTGCACAAAATGGGTGTTAAGGAAAGTAAGTAGTCATGGAGGTACTGTATCACTCAGGGTTCAGTGCACTCGAGTGCATCATATCAGAGCTGCGCTGTCGATTGGACGCACTGTGAAAGACAAGGTGTGCGATTTCTGATGCATCTCTGGAGGGAATGCAGGACTGAGCTCTTCAAATGATTCTTAAACATATAGAACCTACATAATATCTTTTTTCTGCACATTAAATGTGATGTGTGTTGTGTTGTTTTTTAGGTTTTATGTGATGTGTGGTTTCATAAGAAAAAATAATACCCATCATTCTCTGGATTTGTTGATTGTGGACCTTCTCTGACCAGATATTTCGGTGGTTAACATTCAAAGTAATTTAGAGCAGTGACACAATAGTGTGTCACTTCCACAGTACATCAGCATTACTGAGGCTCTTGGGCCACTATGCTGCTTACCAGGACACAATGATGATGATGAAGATGAATGAATGAATAAATGAATGAATGAATGAATTCTGATGTGTTAAAAAACCTTCACTTTTCTCAGCTTATGAAGCAAACCTGCTCCTACAGATGAACAGTACTCTTATTCCAGTATGCAGCATACATATGTACACTCCATCAAATTGCAAAATGCTGCACTGGATGAAGGTAGAGTCAAATCAACAATGTGTCACTGTCCAATTAGTTATGGACTGGACTATAAATGACATCCATTTCACTCTGTAATAAAATCCTCTTCATTATCAGACTCCCTGCTGATGATCATTTGTGAGCATCAAAGCTTGGACAGACTTCTGTGTGTGTGTGTGTGTGTGTGTGTGTGTGTGTGTGTGTGTGTGTGTGTGTGTGTGTGTATGTTATCTGTAAGAGGCAGAGCTGATCCGCTATTGTGCTTCCCTCTCTGTGTGTCAGTTCTTTGACCCGTAGCTTCACACAGCGCTGATTCGCTTCACAGAGCACAAGTGTGTGTGTGTGTGTGTGTGTGTGTGTGTGTGTGTGTGTGCATACTGTGTTTGCTTGCTTTTTCCTCTCATCTGTTCCTCAGGATAGTCTGGTGACAGAATGAGGCGAGTCCGTCAAAGTGACATCAGTATTAATGAACCGATGCAGCAATTGATGGAAATGGACAAATGCTTGCTAACCTCTCAGTCTCTCTTTTTTCCTCTCAGTCTCTCTCTTTCTCCCTCTTAGTCTCTCTCTTTTTTCCTCTCAGTCTCTCTCTCTCTCTCCCTCTCAGTCTCTCTCTTTTTTCTCTCAGTCTCTCTCTTTCTCCCTCTTAGTCTCTCTCTTTTTTCGTCTCAGTCTCTCTCTTTTTTCCTCTCAGTCTCTCTCTTTTTTCCTCTCAGTCTCTCAGTGTCTCTCCCTTTCTCCCTCTTAGTCTCTCTCTTTCTCGCTCGCTTTGCTAAAAGGCTATTTTTCGAGGCAAAATCACAATCATTTTCGCTCACATTATTCCATTAAATAGCATTACACTCATAAGTGAGCAGAATAAATGGCAATTAGTTGACAATGCCAGTTGACCTTCGCTGCTTGGACTCTGATCACAGGGGGATTTTAAACCCACTGTTTGATCAGAGCATAAATAAATCAGTTTTCGCTCGGTTAACCTGAGTATTCCTGCTGCCTTCTTTTACTCTCTGGCCTGGTTCTTCCTAATGCTTGACTTCCGTTTACAAAAATCTTTGCATTTCTAGAAACATGAGAACCCTAAACATGAGAAACGGAGCTTCTGAGATCTCCTACCTGATTTATACTCGCACTATCTTAGTGCTCTTGAGGTGTAGGGGTACAACTACAGGTATATGGGTACTGCTATAGCACCTGTATACAGGTATAAGGATGATACTACTGGTGTAAGGGTGCTACCACAGCACCTATTGAGGCTATAAGGGGGGGTCCATGGGTTTCATGAACAATTTGGAAAAAATAAATATATATATATGTCTGTGGGTTTGTGCATCTTTCATTTAATGTTCTGTCTGCTAGTTTGCTAGCATGTGCCTTCCTAGCTTTTAAGGCTTCTCTGCTAGCTCTCTATCCAAACATGCAGTATTGTATCCAGTGGCTGACTAGTGCTGTTCCAGCTTCTTTTGTCTGTTCCAGAGTAGCCTGTAGTGTCAAAATCTAGTTTCGGAAAACTTTTTTCAACTTTTTTTTCCTTACAGTCACTGAAAAGAGCTAACAGATAAGCTACAGTTGTAAACAAGCCTCCGGGTGTACACGGCCTCCCTTCCCTTGCTTATGCGAGTGCCATTTCTCTCTCTGTATAAGCTATTTTAGGATTCACTGAGCTCACTGTGGTGTCTGTGTGTTTTGTGAGTGTGTGCGTGTGCTTCTCAGTAAACACGGGTCTTTACCCAGCAAGGCAGGGAGAAACGAGGTAAACTCACTGATGCTACCACTAGGCTGTGTGTAAGAGTAACACACACACACACACACACACACACACACACACACACACACACACACACATACACACACACAAAGACGTGTACATTTAAACAAGAATTTATAAGGACATGTGCAAGAGAGAGTAAAAACCCAACAGCTGCAAGAGGATTCCAAAAGGTGTGTGTGTGTGTGTGTGTGTGTGTGTGTGTGTGTGTGTGTGTGTGTGTGTGTGTTTGTGTGAGAATAAGT
>JBCEWE010000350.1:3539010-3649010 GCA_039877035.1 Silurus lanzhouensis | reverse complement strand
CAAGAGACAGAGAGAGGGAGAGACAAATATTAAGACAATGTGAGAAAGAGAGAGAAACAGGTTGGCAGAGAGACAAAGATAGATACAGAAAGAGAGAAAGACAGAGAGAAAGATGGAGAGAGAGAGACAAAGGGAAAGGTAGAGATAGACACAGGCAGAGAAAAAGAGAAAGAGAGACATTAGGGGAAAGACAGGGAGAGAGAATTAGAGAAAAATAGAAACAGACAGAGGCAGTGATACAGACAAAAAGGGACAGGGCAAGACAGAAAGAAAGGGAACGACAGGGAAAGAAAAAGAGAGAGAGAGAGAGAGAGAGAGAGAGAGAGAGAGAGAGAATGACCAAGAGACAGAGAGAGGGAGAGACAAATATTAAGACAATGTGAGAAAGAGAGAGAAACAGGTTGGCAGAGAGACAAAGATAGATACAGAAAGAGAGAAAGACAGAGAGAAAGATGGAGAGAGAGAGACAAAGGGAAAGGTAGAGATAGACACAGGCAGAGAAAAAGAGAAAGAGAGACATTAGGGGAAAGACAGGGAGAGAGAATTAGAGAAAAATAGAAACAGACAGAGGCAGTGATACAGACAAAAAGGGACAGGGCAAGACAGAAAGAAAGGGAACGACAGGGAAAGAAAAAGAGAGAGAGAGAGAGAGAGAGAGAGAGAGAGAGAGAGAGAGAGAGAGAGAGAGAGAGAGACAGGCAGGCAGATAGACAAAGGGGAGACAAAGAGAAAGAGGGATCAGACAGGACGAATGACTCTTTGGGAGTGTAAACGTGTCCATGGAAATGGCCGGCCACTCAGTGGGCGCAGCTTCAACTGATGCATCGATTCGAGTGGCGGCACGGAGGCAATTACGCCTCGTTAGAACCCAAGTGAAGGCTCGTTAGGGGATGAATAATGAGAACCCCTACGTGGCTGCCCAGCCGCCACAACCATATGCATCACCTCTCTCACGACACTCCGTGGAGGAGACGAAAGATGGAAAGAGTGATGCATCAAAATAATAAACCTTGATGATGAACAGGAGTCGCTAAATATGTCATCGGCTTTTTTTTCCTTAAAAAAAAATCACAAATCTTCCTCAACATGATATTATTTTAAAATATAGTGAATTGGCAAACAATTTGAAAAAAGTCATTTTTCTCGAGAAGCTCCAGAAAACCCCCAGGGTATTTAAACAAATACATTTTCAACAAGAAAAAGGAAATCATTCTTTATTATTCTTTATACCATGGTATTTTTCAGCGTTCAATTCTGATTGGTCAGCTGCTCTAACTGTGAATATGCAAATTTACTTTCATGCACTTGTTCCATACTGTGCTCGTTATTATCACTGTAGCTGTTGCTAGTGCTAATGTCTGTCTCTCTTTCTCTGTCTATCTCTCACTATCTGTCCCTCTCCCACTTTATCTGTTATTTTACTCTGTTCCTTTTTATCTGTCTGTCTGTTACCCTGTCTCTCTGTCCACTATTCTCTTTGTCTATCTGTGTCTTAAAATCTGTCTCTATCTCTGTCCTTTTTACTCGGTCCTTTCTTTTGTTTATCACTCTGTCTCTCAATCTTTGTCTCTTTCTGTCTGTCCGTATATCTCTTGATCTGTTCCTTTCTCCAGGTTCCACTCACACTGTCCCTGTATCTCTTTGTCTGTCTGTCTCGATCTGCCCCCATCTCTTTATCTGTCCCTGTCTCTCTTTGTCTGTCTCTCTTTTTCTCACTATCTGTTCCTCTCTCTTTCTTTGTCTGTTTCTCCTTCTCTACCTGTTCCTCTCTCTTTGTCTGTCTGTCTGTATATTTTCATTCTATCTGTTGCTCTCTTCCTGCCCCTCTCATACAATTCCTCTCTCTCTCTCTCTCTCTCTCTCTCTCTCTCTCTCTCTCTCTCTCTCTCTCTCTCTCTCTCTCTCTCTGCCTGTCTGTCTGTCTGTCTGTCTGTCTCAGTTATTTCACAGAATTGACCCATTTGTCATTTATGTTTATATTTCAGGGTTAAATGCTTCTAAGAAAACTTCTGCTGTAGCTACTAGCTAGTGCAATAATCCTCAACTTTCCTCTACTTCTATCAAAGTAAAAAAAGAATAAATAATAATAATAATAATAAAAAACCAGCTCAAATATTTAACCTTTGCAAATTCATAGGTTAGCTGAATTTAGCATGAAGTAAAAATCAACCATGAATGTTGAAGAATTTAAAGTCTGTTTTTTTTTGCTGAAAAGCAAATTATATACGTTTTCATTTCTAAGTGTTACGACAAAAAGGAGAATCAAAGACAGCTTCTTTCCTGAACGAGTTTTCTGAACAAAAGAAAGCACTGCGATTCAAACTTTTCTCTCAGGCTGTCTGTAAGTTGCACTCACGAGTTTGTAGAGTCTCTAAGAGTCAAACTAATGAAATGCTGGTTTTCCCAAAGGCAAAGTGGCGCATCAAGCAGATGCAGCTTTCTATCTGAAGTAAAGATAGCTAGAGCTCAGAGCTAAGACTGAGTGCATGCAAAGTACATAGTGTTAGTACAGTGCCTGTATTTATTACTGATTTCATAGCTCTCCCCATGAACATTACCCACGAGAAGCTCTTTGTTGTATGTGAAATTGTCACAATATACAGTCTATTCACAGAGCTTCACTTTTTCCACATTTTCTTATGTTACAGCCTTATTACAAAATGTATTGAATTCATTATTTTGCTCAAAATTCTATACCCCATAATGATCACGTGAAATAATTATTTTTTGAATCTTTGCAAATTACTGAAAAATTAAAAATAAAAAAAAATTAATCCCATGTACATAAATATTTACAGCCTTTGCCATGACACTCAAAATTGAGATCCTGTTTCCACTGATCATCCTTGAGATTTTTTTACAACCTGATTGGAGTCCATCTGTGGTAAATTCAGTTGATTGGACATGATTTAGAAAGGCACACACCTGTCTATATGAGGTCCCACAGTTAACAGTGCATGTCAGAGCACAAACCAAGCCATAAAGTTCAAGAAATTGTCTGTAGACCCCAGAGACAGGATTGTCTCGAGGCACAGATCTGGGGAAGGAGACACAATAATTTCTGCAGCATTGGTCCCAATGAGCACAGTGGCCCCCATCATCCACACATGGAAGGTGAGCAAAAACCTGATGTTCATGCGGAAAGAGCTTCAGTGTTTCTCTGTGGAGAGAGAACCACCTTCCAGAAGAACAACCATCTCTGCAGAGCTCTACCAATCAGGCCTGTAGGATAAAGTGGCCAGACTGAAGCCACTCCTCAGTAAAAGGCACATGACAGCCCACCTGGAGTTTTGTGAAAAAGGCACCTGAAGCAGTCTCAAACCATAAGGAAGGAAGAAGGAAGTCTGGAGGAAAGCAGGCACCACTCATCACCTGGCCAATACCATCTCTACAGTAAAGCATGGTGGTGGCAGCACTATGCTGTGGGGATGTTTTTCGGCAGCAGGAACTGGGAAACTGGTCAGAATCGAGGGAAAGATTAATGCAGCAATGTACAGAGATATCCTTGATAAAAAACCTTCTCCAGAGTGCTCTAGACCTCAGACTGGTGTGACGATTCATCTTACAACAGGGCAACGACCCTAAACACACAGCCAAGATAACAATGGAGTGGCTACGAGACGGCTCTGTGAATGTCCTCGAGTGGCACAGCCAGAGCCACTCAACCTACCACTACATATTAGAACTGCTTTTACATAGCTGAATTAAAGTTCATGCTTAAAACTCATCTTTTCTCCTGTGGTGTTTTATAATTCCATTTACTGTATGTTATTTGATTTATTTCTTGCTTTTTACTAATATGTACAAGACTTTGAAAAAAAAAAAAAAAAAAAAAAACATTTTATATATATATATATATATATATATATATATATATATATATATATATATATATATATATATATATATATATATATATATATATGTGTGTGTCTGGGTTTTAAAAAAAGGAACCCTAACTAAATTTTAAGTAAAACAAATGAAATATTATGTGTACCAATAGAAATAGAAATAAATAAGAACTCTAGCTACCTTGCTGGATGACAGTATTATTGATGCAATGTCAGCATTTCCTGTTTCAAGACCAGATTGTGTTACTGATTGGCTTTGGAAAGACAAACAAAAATAGAAACAGTGTTCTTTGATCACATGGTCACTTGAAATTCAACACCTGATATTCTGAACGGTGTTCATTTGAACAACTCTCTTTTCATTCTACTTGAGACATAAGGACAGAATTTACATCCTGACCCAAGGATGAGTGAAGGAAAAGAAGAAAAGAAAAAGAGAAATGAGGGATATGTGGGTAAGATTGTATCTAATCTAGCCTCCTGATCAGACCCTGCAGGAGGAGGTGGCCATGATGACACATGGATGTGCTGCTGATGAATGAGCACTCGACCCTCACTCCTGCTAGGGGGTCAACAGCCCATTAGTGCTGACAGGCCTGCAGTGACAGGCCTGCACGCGCACACACACACACACACACACACACACACACACACACACACACACACACACACACACACACACACACATCCTTCTCTCTCCTTTAGCTATGAGCTCCCTGAGGGAAACACACGTTCCATATCCATCTCTGTTCTCCAAATAGGAACACACAAGTGACAAAATCACAGAAAAAAAAGCCGGGTGAACCAGAGGTCATCTGTAAGTAGCACGAAGCTTCGGTAGGATTAGCCCGGATATAAATCACGCTTATTTCACGCACGCCACTTAGCGTATACTGGCAAGCTGTGTTATTAGCATCTCTAAATTTCCTTCTGAGCAATAATCTGATAATCCTCCTTCTGATCGTCCTGCACTGCCTCAACAGAGGAGAAGCGCCAAAGATGTGCACGAGGAACTCCAAAAAAGGGAAAAACAACGACACCGAGGCATGGTTGCACTGATTAAAGTCCTACAAGCTCATCACAGAGCTCCCCCCACAGTTTCCCTGCTATTGCTTGCTGTTCTCCCATAAGCCCCAGTGTGCTCTGGTTTCTAATGACAGGCTTCTGGATTTAATGGTCTAAGCAAAACCCAAAAGGCTCACTTAAACACACCATTACTGCGGTGTAGCTATTTTGGCACCGTCTGCATTTCAAACGTAAAATGTACAAGTAAACATGAAAAAAAAAAACGCTTTCAAATGTAAAAGCCATTAAAACAAATCAACATCTGAAGAAACTTTTAGTGGCGCAAACCAAAATAACGAGCGAGAACATAGGCAGAATATAGATCACGGGTTAAAAACACACAGCTATCCGGTATTGATTCTTTATAACCATTAGAAAATGGAGCCGTGTATTATGTATAGTGCTAATGCTGTCCTCTAGGGAGAAGCTAATGAGCCGAGGTGGCTTATGCTGTGGTGGATTAGCATGCATGACTAACGCAAGTGCTTTCAAATCCCAGATGTCCTTCGGTGTAAGAATTTGTGCGGAATCAAGGTGGCGAAGGCATTCGGGGGAAAAAGAAACTTTTAACAGTAAGATTTTAAACAAAGTGTCAAATATAGATGATAGATTGCCAAACATCTGGATATCTGTCTAGTTCTTTGTAAAAGGACATCTATAGAAATTGTGATGGATTCTTAAGAAATGTAAATTTTTTTCCCCACATAGGAGCATTTTCATGACAAAGTTCAATACACTGAAAGAGCCATGAGTACCCGTCCTGCGCTTTGAGGCGAGATAACAATTCGCCAAATATAAATAGTAAAAAACCACTGCAAATGGCGATTGGAAATTTCCACCTATAAAATGTCTTCTCAGCTACTCATTTATCATTACAGTTAATCGGAACGAATATCTACTCAGGCCTGTAAACTCGGTACAGTGAGTGCAGTGTAGGTACACCTCATATTATTAATGCAAACTGAACATTTCGACCTGATTGTAGAACTTTGTGTCCCCATATGATGCATTTGATCATTAGGCAATCCCTCAGGCAATGCGTCATTTTGGAAATGAGAGGATCCGGCGCTGGTGTTTAAAAAGAAAAAATAATATAAAAGGAAGCTTTTCGACTGACATATGAATGCAATATACAATGTATGACCTGGATTTATTTCTGTAGGTCATATTCCTGAGGTAAAAGCTGCCGTAATCTTTCCCGACATGGGAAATCTGATGCTGCTGATACGAATTCGGACTTAATGCCGCACCAATAGCCAAGATCGGATAACAAAAAAAAGAAGGATTACCGTATTTTTCCGTGCATAAGACGCCGCCATGTAGAAAACGACCCACACTTTTCCACCCCAAAATCAAGAAATCAATATTTTAAACTTAAACTGAACAAATTTTATTTAGTGATTAGGTAACATTTACATGTGAGTACTATATTACGCATTACACTTTTGCAGAGAAGGACATTTGCTTATTTTCCGGTGTTTTTTATCTTTCACCATCTTTATAGCCTTCACACTCTCCATCTCCAGGGGGATGTGTTCTAATTGGTTTGTTTAGCCTCAGCTGATGTCAGTTACATAGGGATTGTGATTGGAGCAAGCCAGTTTGAAAGCAAGCAATCGATCGGCAGTGTGGCTCGTGATCGGAGGCTCGTGATTGGAGGAAACCTTCTTTTCTTGGCTTACTTTCGTGTACAAGATGCCCCTAAAATTTTTAAGTCAAATGATTTAAAAAATTGTAAAAAAAAAAATACAAAATTGTATTGTCTTATATACTGAAAAATACATATTTTGATCTGATCCTGTAAAAAAAAATTTGTTGGGATTTTTTAAAACTGAAATCAAAATTGTTTGTGAGCTGTAATTTAATCATAAGTACATCTATAATATATTTATAACTTGGATACAAGTTTGATCTGCAACTAATCTTTATTTGATTGTACCGGCATATATTATAAAGATCATGTGACTACCCGCCTCTTTCCCACACTCCCACTAGGCTTTGCGTGAACTATGTGTTTTTTTTTGTGGTACGACATTCACTATACACAATTAGTATCAGTGAAGCTAAAAAATTTAGTTTTTCTTTAAAATACAAGATTTTTTTTTACATATAGGCACACATTAAAGGCACCTAATTCACCTAATTAAAGGCACCTAATTTGAGGTGAGACTGATGATCATAATGACGATAGTATTATATCATTAGCATTAGCATTAGGCTAGTAGTATAGAAGCATGATCTGAGCACTAACAATTGTTTTACATCCAAAAACCACAATCTAAGGGAGGCCAGAAAATGAAGAGTTAGAAAGACTATTATTTCGTCTATAAAGACAAAAAGCAGTCAGGCGAGGACCGTTCAGTGCAGTCTGTTCTAACTTTAGGTTTGTGTGTATAGCACTGTTTAGCACTGTTTTAGCCACAAATTAAGGTTTGTCTGGTTATAAGTGCAACCATAAACAACACATATTGTTCCTGAGCTTTTTGATGCTATTTTAACATATTTCCCGCCTAAAAAACAAACCGCACATAAACAAAACATACAACCATCGACGCAAGTCAGTCAACGCTGCTATTACTTCCGGAGGAAGTTATACCCATAATCATATTTTAACAGCGGCTCCCCAGGAAACAGGTGGATAGTTCATGGAGAAACTAATCAGGTAGTTTGAACACGGGCCGATTGAAATCTTTCGACCAACAGGAGACTTACTACAATTCTGAGGCTCGAACACAAGCCAATATTCTGTATTAGTAACTACAGAGTTTGAAGTCTGTTGACATTCGAGAATAATGACTGGAAGTCAATAGCAATGATGACCATCTGTAAACCAGAGGCGAAGGAGCAAAAGTTCTCTGCCGAGTTTGAAATTCCTCTGCGGATGAGTGATGTGTGTGTGTCTGTGTCCTTAATGAGCTAATTAGAATCACAAGGCAAAAAATATAAGTGCAAACAAGTGAAAATTCGAATGACGGACAAATGTGAGTGTTGAAAATCTTACATTCCGCCGAATCTACTGTATGTGGATTTGGTCCACTTTTGTGAAATAAACTTCAAAACATTTGTTTATTACCACCAGCAGCAATTTGAAAATCTCTCCCAATCTTTCCCTTTTTGAAAGGTATTAAAATGCACATGACTTCAGAAAACCCTTTAAAAAAAAAAAGAGAGAGAACCGTTTTTGCTTTGCGACTTCACAGCAGAAGCACACAGACATAAATAACAGCAATTTGGCCACAGGGGTTTTTGGAGTGGTTCTGCACATTAAAGAAAGCAACAAAAAAAGATAAAACAGTGCTCAAACACTGGGGAAAAAGCAAAGCCTTATACAAATCCAAAAGAAATTTAAATACAGTATATATTTCACATGCCTAAGACCATTTCATTAGTGATCATATGCATGAACCTCAAAGACTGACATGGCGTTAATGGAATTCTATATGCTGCTCTTGCAGAGATTAAAGCTAATGATTTTGGCTCAAGTGACTGAAAGTGATGAATCTCTCCGTATACTTGCAAGTGCTACTTTGTCACTGATCCTTCCATATTAGTATTCAAATGGAATAAAGTTGAATCAGATAGAGATATCTTTTTAAAGCAATCTGTCAAATATACATTACATGAACAAAAGTGTATTGACCATAATATTGATGTGTTCTTTTTGAGCATTCCACATTCCATGCCCATTTATCTTCATAATAACCTCCATTTTTTGGGGAAGATGTTCTAGATTGTGAAGTGTGCTTGTGGAGATTTAAAGGAGGCCTGGGGTGCAGTCAGCGTTCCAATTCATCCCAAAGGTGTTCAATAGAGGTTGAGGTCAGAGCTCTATAGCAGGACACTCAAGCTCTTTCACTCATCTTCATGATGCTGGAACAGGCTTGGGTCTCCTTGTTGAATTGAAGGGAAAAAAGGACTTCTACCACATCCAAAGACACCCAAAGCTGTGTCCCTCCAACTTTGTGTTAACAGTTAACACACACGACTGGAAAGGTCAGGTGTCCCAATTCTTCAGTCCATTTTTACATTTACAGCATTTGGCTGACACTCTTGAATTACAATTATCTAATGTATACAACTAAACAGGTGAAGGTTCCAAGAGCTCAGCAGTGGCAGCTTGGTGGTGCTGGGATTTGAACTCATGACCTTCCTTATCACAAGTCCAATGCCTTATTCTACTGAGCTACCAGTTCCCCATTTTGATCTGGTAAAAACAAACAGCTCATGATCTAAAGTGTCAGATGTGACATAGTATGTCTTCATATTCTGACTAAAATGGGCACCATCGCTGATGTACTTTGTGTATCATCCCTCTTATGTTCCACCTCCACAGCACTAATTGTACCGATCCGCTATGTGGCCCTTTTTACTCCACCTTTTGCATTTACAAGTATGCAAATTAACATCTTCCCTAACTGAACAATCTTTAGACTTGCTCAGCAGCAGCAAGGTAGCAGATCTAAATCTCCAAGACCAAAGCTATCTAGACTCCCCTCCCAAAAATACTCCTACTCTCTTCATCCAGCTGAAATATAATCAGCTACAGCAAATCGTTGCTAATTTCAGATAATTTTTCCAACTCTTATTTATTATGTTAAACTGGCAATCAGTGGAGGCTCGGTGGTTATAGCTCTGGAATAACGATCAGAAAGTTTAAATCCACTGTTGAGTTCGAGGCCCCCAACCCTCATCTATAGGTTGCTTTGAATAAAAATGTCTGCCAAATTAGTACACGTAAACCAGTCTCCTTGGACACATCCAACTGGCACGGAGAAAGCCTGAGACGTGCCAATGCTACGGGTGCACCACAAAAAACTGTCATGAGGGTTAACCACCATAGTGAAAAATGAGTCAGCTTCTGTGAGTTTTATTTACCAGAAGATTCGACTATCATGGGGGACCAGAAGGGAAAGTGCTTGTCTGTTCTTGTTCGTAGTTACGCCGTTATTTGTATGTCATGAGATCAGTGTGGCGAATCTCAACCCAGACATTGAACTTTGCCTACGAGGACCCTGTATCCATGTAATAACTCTAATCAACGCCCTCCTATATCATTCTTTAAGTGCACTGATAACATGTTTGAGCCAAAGGCAATGCAGTCCATCATGGAAAAGGCTAATGAATCATTACAATAGATTAGCCTGCTAGCAGTGGCAAAACATGCATTAGCGCCTTCCCCGTTCCTCAATCTGTTTTCCGTGCCAGAAATTTACAGCTCAGCCCTGGCACGGATCCCTCAGCTGCCTCGACTTGCTGCTGTGTGTTTCTTTCTGTCGCAGTGTGAAGCCGGTCATGATTTCACATCAGTTACTGAAGCCGTCTCCAAATACGTGTCGACGAAGACGCGAGCCGTGCTGCTCACTCAGACATGAACTGAGAAAGACTTTCAAGGTCGCGTCTAATTGGAAATCTTGGAATTGAACCGGTTCCAGGTCGCTTTGTTTTCTTAAGCGTTGTTTTTTACGAGCAATTTAGTTTTTGGGAAACAGCAAAGCCACTTGCAGAGACATTAGCCGTAAACCTCCGGAGTGAAGTCACTGACTAAGGCGTTACGACAGTTTCCCAGCCACTGTATAATAAACACTTTCATTAGCCGATGATGATGCAGAGTGAGCAAACTTGTACTCATCTGTTCCGGAACAGATGAACGAGAGTCAACATGCTGCCAGAGCGATCTTCTTGAAATACACTAGAAACTAAAGTTATTTGCACCACAGGATGTTCTGCTGTAGTCCTGATAGGTTCACACCTATTGACTTCTACACTGCTTCTGCATAACATTATGACCACCTGCCTAATATTGTGTTAATCCCCCTTTTGCTGCTAAAACAGTTCTGACCCTTCGAGCATTAACAGCATGAACTTCTTCAGCAGTTTGAGCTACAGGAGCTTGTCTGTTAGATCGGACCGCACGGACAAGCCTTTGCTCCCCACGTGCATCAATGAGCCTCGGCCGCCCATGACCCTGTCGTCGGTTTACCACTGTTGCTTCCTTGGAGCACTTTTGATAGATACTGACCACTGCAGACCAGGAATATCCCACAAGAGCTGCAGTTTTGGAGATGCTCTGACCCAGTCATCTAGACGTCACAGTTTGGTCCTCATCGAAATCACTCAAATCCATATGCTTGCCCATTTTTCCTGCTTCTAACACGTCAACTTTGAGGAAACAAATTTTCACTTGTTGCCTAGAAAATCCCACATACTAACAGGTGCCATGATGAAGAGATAATCAGTGTTTTTCACTTCACCGCTCATAATCTTATGCCTGATTGGTGTATGTATTTAGCATCAAGTCAAGATTAATGCTAGCGCATGCGGTATACGCCGAAAACCCTCATTACTTGCATTCCGATCAGTCCTCTTACCCTAATGCAGTGCGACTAGACACGCCACTCCATTTCATCCAATTCATTAACTCGAAATGACCCGAATGTCTGAAAGCCCTCACAGACGATGGACGGTCTGGAGCGAATGCATCATCTCGCTCCTCTCTCTGTCCTGATCAGACATGCTATCAAACTCGTACCCTCGCCTCATTTTTCCACTATTCCTCCATTCTCCGTCCTCGCTAACATGCGGTCACGGGAAAAAGAAATGTAAGCAGCGGTCTGAAAGCGCTGAGTCAAGAGATCCAAGCTGACAAACTGCATCGAGATCGGTCAGCTCATTCCAGAGCAGATCTATCACTGTGATTGAATGTTAACGGCGCCTGGCGAAGTGCCTAGAGTGAGCTGATCAGGAATAGAGGGGAAAAAAAGAAAAAATAAGTGGAGGATGGCACGACAATAAACGCAGGCGCTAACGGTTCGTACTATTTTGCGGATCGGACAAGTAGTAACGATTTAACCCAAACTTAAACTCTCTTTATTAAGAGTTATGGCCTGTAGGGGGTTCGGAAGGAAAAATAAAAACAACGGAAAAGCATTAATGCGAGGCTCACCAATTACATTAGTGCACCCACGTCAAGGGGTTTTTACGAGCTGCTGCAATTTGCAAATGTCCATTTGCATTTTTATAGATGGGCCCGAGCATAATGAAAAAGAAATTCCTGCGTCGTTGTTTTTATTTTTTTACAACCTGAAGTGAGATGATTCACAATCTGGCAATATATATAGATATATATAAAACAGCTGAGGAAATCATATCTCACGTTTTTTCGCTTACGCCTCACACACACAAACACACACACACACACACACACACACACACACACACACACACACACACACACACACACACACACACACACACACACACGACATGCACAAAATACATGCCCATAGCACCTATTTCAATTTATGACACACATTCCTCAAAAGCATATCCAATTACCCCTGCTTTCATTAAACAACACCTCCCAATAACACAGAGGTGAATATTTTATAAGATAATGGATAATGAAAGCTCAAAGATTCCACCATTTAAATAAACGTACAATTTACTTAAATATGTAAAAAAAAAAAGACTGAAATATTTTTTATCCAAGCCCAGAATGCTCACATCTCACACTGTTTTATTCCTCTTTTATTACAGCAGCAATTATTTAGTGAAGAACGGCACATAATTTTTCTGCGTTCATTGCTACGTTTTATATTATGAGCCGTAAGAGACAAGATTCTATTGTCACCATAAACCAGGGGGTCCCCAAACTATAGGCTGCAAGACAAATACGGTCACATTTGGAACAATGTTGGAGACATATTTTGATCTTATATATTTCATAATAAATGTCGGCTTTTGAACAAAAATTTCCCCTCGTTATTATTTGTTCAGTTGCCTAGTTATTTTTTAGATTCACCCTCCAACCAACCGAATGGTACATTCCACAAAATGTAAATTTGATTTCAATAGTTATAAATATGAAAAAATATCCTTTAAAACAAAAAAGTTCCCAAAAGTTGCTCATCTGAAAAACGCTTACGTTCTCGTACTGTACATGAGCGAAATGTAAGATGCTTCGATCTGCATCATTTCTGCATGCCGTTTATATACATTTATTTATTCGGGCTCTTTGAAAAGTCGTTGACTGAAAACGCAGACTCGTGTGAGTCAAAAACGGAGGGAAAATGATGCGTATTAGTGTGGACATGACCTTAAGCATATTGCAATCGACACTGGAAAGGTTTGTTAGTTGAGTTTGAGTTTTGGGGTGTTCCAGGTTTGCCTTTTGAATATTTCCTGTTGAGAAACAGGAAGTAGCAGGATTTCTATCAGGAAGCGGATGCTCCTGTCTGTGTGTAATATTCTACTCCCTGCAGGACGCACTCATGCCTCCTCACTTACTGTTCTGCAAATCAATAACCGGCGTGATGTTTAATCGTTTTTTCAAAAGAGACAAGCATGAGGAGTGATTGGCCACACAGTCCTGGGCTTTGTATAGTCCATGGCAGTGTTGTTTTCTTTCCCAGTGTGAAAATGCCCAAGAGGGAGAAATGTAGAATTAGGAGTCCGTGGTGTGTAAACACACAAACATTCGGTGATACGATGTGCTTTCCAGCGTCGTCTGTTTTGTTACGACGGCCTTCAAGCTGTGACATTTTCTCTCATGGTTTTCCAAATTCCTACAGACACGAAGACGTTTGCAAAACAAAAAGTACTCGCCTTCGAGAGATGGTTGACCTTTAAAAGGGGAAAAAAAAAACCACACAGAGATGGAAAAGGTAATCATTTTGAAAAATTCAAGAGAAAAAAAATCACCAAAACAGAAAAACAGTCTCCTCCGTGAAGGTTTTCATTTCCAAAGCGGCCGCATGGGAGACTGCTGTCTTTCTGAAAACCTTCATTAAGCATTCACGCTGTATTTGAGCAACACGCTGAAATCTCTCCCTCTACAACACCGACACAATAATCCAGCATCAGTCAGTGTAATGCAAAAAGTGCAATTCAATTAGAAAGAAAAGCTTTTGATTGGTGCGGTGCTGCCGAGTCGCCTAAAGAGCCCATTCATCACCATCAGGTCGGCTTGGCTGTCAGCCATGATGGAAAACGAGCTAGACTGATGATCCTGCCCCTGCTCCTGAGAAGAGACGTGAACGCACAGTGAGACACTTCCAAGAAATTATAGTGTGGGCAGAAAACATTAAAAAAAAAATTGGACCAGGGATAAAGAAAGAAAATCCACCGTTTCTCAGCCTGCTGTGATGCTTAAATCATAAAACTGACCTGTTTTATAACATTGGCAATGACTTTGACCAAAGTTTTGACTGTGTAAAGCTTAAACAGTTGAAGAAAGGAAGAAGACATTAAATTTAATTCTAAGTTGATATATTATATAATAGCTATATTTTTACACAAAAAAATGTTTTGTTATAATATAAATGCTACGACTAAATACTACTAGGGATGAAACGATTCATTGAGTTTTTTTGCCTCGATGTTTTAGTCCATTAAACTACACATCAGGCACTGTGTTTCCTCACGGACCATTATTACTGGCGCAACCCCTCTGTAAACTTCAATTTCCCTTCTCGCCTTCTGTGTTTCCACGTTGTGCATACGCAGGGCTCACGCACTTTTATAAATGAGACCTTGGGCCAGAACTAGTCTCCAGAACTGCTGAAATGAATTTTTTTTGTTGATTCAAGTCATTATAACTGTACTAGAGTAATACAGTGCTTTTCAGATAATAGATTTTCTCAGTTGATGATGGTGGTGAAGAACGCGGTTAAGTACATCACTCCAAAATCTTCCATAAACTGTTCTGGGATCTGGTAACTATGAAGGTCATAAGTGTGGGAGTTACTCCATGTTCATCTCAGTGAAGGAGACCTCTGCCACAAAGGAAAAAAAAAAATAAAGTAAAGTAAAGTAAAGAAAAATAATATTAAAGAAAGGAAAAGGAGGAAAAGAAATGGAAAGGGGGGGAAAGTAACGTAAAGTAAAGAGAAGAAAAAGGAAAGAAAGGAAAAGAAGGGAAAAAAATGGAAAGGGAAAAAGTAAAGTATAGTAAAATAAAGAAAAAAAAGGAAAGAAATGATATGAAAGGAAAGGAAAGGAAAGGAAAAGAAAGGAATGGAAAAATTATGGGAAAGAAAGGAAAAGAAGGAAAATAAACGGAAAGGGGAAAAAGTAAAGTAAAGTAAAGAATTGGGGAAAAAAAAGAAAAGATATAAAAAAAAGGAAAGATAAGGAAAGGAAAAATAATGGGAAAGAAAGAAAAAAAAGGAAAAGAAATGGAAAAGGAAAAAGGGAAAAACAGAAAAGGATAGGAAATGAACAGAAAGAAAAGGAAAAAAATAAAAGGAATGGAAAAGAAATGGAAATTGAAAAAAAATTAAAGAAAGGAAACGGAACAGAAAAGAAAAGGTAGAAAAAGGATATTGTGAATGAGAAAAGAAAAGAGAACTTAACAAAGAGAAGAATAGAGTAAAGAAGAGACGAGAAGAGAAATTCCCCAGACTCTTTTCAGTGCTTGTTCAGATACACAGCATCTACTGGAATAAGATCTGGAAATGAGTAAATCTACGCACAGCTGTCCAACCCAAACCCTTCTGCTTATCTGCTGATGAAGCTGCATGGTTTCATTCCAAGCTGAAACCCACCTGATACACCATCAGGTGTCTGAAAACTGAGTCCAATGGATTAAACAAGTGTGACTGTGAAAATAATTAAATAAAACAGCTGGTGGTCTCAATGTCTTTTGCAGATTAAATGTATATTCATGATGTGATGCAATCTGGCAGGCGGGACATGTAACCTGCTAAAAGGTGTTACTGTAGCTTCGGAATGTAACACTGAACCAGCTTTCCAGATAACTTCAGCTTTCCAGATAGCTTCAGCAGCTGCGGTTTCTCAGTGCCCTTATTCAATTAAAACGATTTAAAATGATTACAAAAACCACAAGTGTTGATCATTAAGAAGAATAAAACACTTTAAAATGCGTTTTTATAGACACTTCATCATCTAGACTTTTCTGGATTCTTTTCCCAGAACACCACACTCAACGTGTTCCCCTCTTTACTCAGTACACGAATTGCATCTATAATGTAATGCATTTCATTCTGGCAATAACAGGATTAATTGTGGCCACAGAACTACAGCTTCTGGAACGGATTTAAGAGCAAGTCAAGGAGGAAAAATAAATATGTGGCTGTCACTTTCCCAACTGGCTCACATTCTGGTGCCTGGGCCTTTGGCCGCCTTCACTGCAGCCCATCACACAGGGGGAGTGTGGGTAATTTATCCACTTGTTTGGATAATCTGCCATCTGCTGCACTGAGTCCTGGACTTACCTTAGAATCCATGGACAACAGTAGTGACAGATTGTATTGTATTGTGCAGTATTGTATTGTAGCTCATTGTATCGCTCAGCTGAAAGGACATAAAACAAAATGATTGAAGATGTGGCTTCTTTGGCATCAACCGAGTACACAGTCCGGTTTAGAATGTATTTATTATTATATCTCCAATTACATACAGAATCCATTCAAATCAGGGCAAAAAAGGCAGAAAGAAAAAAAGAAAATGATATATGGGCACATATGAATAATCATATAATCATAATATGTCATAATATGAAATGCTTAAATGTATAGTTTATGTATATTTTATACATTAATCAGGATGAATGGATTACATTTCTTTTTTAAGCAAAAGCGTAGTGTATCGTTGGAGTAAGAAAACAGACATTCAAAATCAATGGTGTATTTTTAATCATGTAATACAGTCATGTGAGGAGAGGAGAGGAGAGGAGAGGAAAATAAAGGAAAGGAAAGGAAAGGAAAGGAGAGGAAAGGAGAGGAAAGGAAAAGAAAGCAACGGAAAGGAAAGGAAAAGAAAGGAACGGAGAGGAAAGGAAAGGAAAGGAAAATTAAGGAAAGGAAAGGAAAGGAAATGAAAGGAAAGGAAAGGAAATGAAAGGAAAGGAAATGAAAGGAAAGGAAAGGAGAGGAAAGGAGAGGAAAGGAGAGGAAAGGAGAGGAAAGGAAAAGAAAGCAACGGAGAGGAAAGGAAAAGAAAGGAACGGAGAGGAAAGTAAAGGAAAATTAAGGAAAGGAAAGGAAAGGAAAATTAAGGAAAGGAAAGGAAAGGAAAAGAAAACAACGGAGAGGAAAGGAAAAGAAAGGAAAGGAAAATTAAGTAAAGGAAAGGAAAGGAAAGGAGAGGAAAGCAGAGGAAAGGAGAGGAAATGAGACAGAAAAATGGGAAACAGGAAAGAAATGGAAAGGACAAGAAAAAAAGAAAGGAAAGGAAACATTATTCAAGGTATGACTTCTTTGGAATGAACCAAGTCTAACTAGTAGTCCCGTTTAGCATTTTTTTTTTGTCATATTTCTAATTATATGCAGAATCCATAAAGATCAGGGCAAAAAAATGAAGAAAGAGAAAGAAGACCAGATTTTAGACTGTGATTTAAACTGACTTTCTTAAACTTTCTGCTCATAATATAAAACGTTTATATGTACATTTAGGGACGCTGTCTATACTAATCTGAATGAATGTAAAAAGGGCATTTTTTTCTAAAGTAAAAGCAAATCATTGCAGTGTGGCGTAAGAAAACAGCCATATTTAAAAAAAACTCGGTGTAGTTCTGGCCATGTGAGGCAGTCAGCTGATTCACAGTTTAAAACAAAACAAAATGGTGGACGATGTTTCACTATAGTTGTTGCACCTGCTATCCAGTTCAGTAGCATTATTAATAAGATTAAAAGATTAATGCCGTTTTGTACAACCTTAAGATTGCATTTTTGGAAAATGCTGTAGATTTGTAAAATGTAGCCATAGATTTGAAAAGTTCCGAGAAAAAAAACCCTCAGATTGCAAGCTGTGTGACATCGTGTGTGTAAAATCCAGCAAAACTAGAACAGTGTATGATTTTATAAAACTCATGAGACAGCTACAATTAGACCTGGCATAAAAAAACCAAACAAATTCTTACTATATATTTATTACCTCAAACTCACTATGAAGGATGTTTCAGTTTCCATAAGCCGGATTTCCACACAAACTCAGATCTCGCTAATTGAACAGAACGTAGCTCGAATTTTCACGACCTAATCTTGCACGAAGACTAGACATTACCACACGACATGATAAAGAATACAGCCAGAGTTTTATTGGGATCTCATTTAATCTGACAAGTAATATTCTTTAAAAGACAGCAGCTTGGGGATCAGTGAAATCTGTGAGGCTGCTTCACACTCAGTTGAGACTTGAATGTCTAGAGTCGGCTGCTAATTTTAGCAGGATGATGTCGGGCTGCTCAGTCATCTGATAAATAAGTAAAAAAAAAAAAAAAAAAAAGACAATTACGGCATTCACGTCCCCCTAACAGGAAAAAAGAGTGGCTGGTTGCCAGGACGAGAGAGCAATCCAGCCATATTGTTACCTCCCTTCACAAGAAAACAGAGACCAAGCAAAAAAAGAGGACAGAATGAGAAAGAATGAGAAATCTTTGCTCCATCACAGAACTATAGCAGGAGGTCATAACACTGAGCGTCTGTAGCGGGAGGAAAAGAAAGTAAATGGGGGGAAAACAAGGTAGCCGAGTAATGAGTTTCACCCTCCTGCCCCATCACGGCGATAGAGAAGATCGACAAATCCCAAATCACTTTGCGAGATAGGACTCGGATCCTGGTAGAGGAATGGGGTTAGGATTTAAAATGTGGTGGAAATGCTGTACATCTTCACAGCATTCGAGTGAGAGAGACTGCAGAATAAAAGTATGATGGATTGTCCACATTTGTTAGAACAGAGATTTGTTTTACAATATACTCTATATATAGACAGAGAGAGATATAAACTATATACAGCAATAGATACACTATTTGGGCAGAAGTATTAGGACACCTGACTTTTTAACTGTTACCGTGAAACCGGAGGCGCACCAGCGTATAACATGTCTTTGAATGCAGAAGCATTGGAACTACGAGACCCAAAACCTGTTCCATCATTATAATGACCCTGTGTACAAAGCAAGCTCCATGAAGATATGCTTTACATGGGTTGGAGTGGAAGATCTTAAAAACCCTATTAAACGCCTCCTCACCTCTACATCCGTACCTGTCTTTCCTAACAACCTTGTATCTGAGCACAAATCTCCTCAAGTACACTCCAAAAATAGTGCAACATCTTCCCAGAAGAGTGGAGGTTATTATAACGGTAAATGAGGACCAAACGTTGAATTGGAAGTTAAAAAAAATGCGCATAGGTTTTTGTAGATAAATAGATCGAAATATTGATGGAATTGACAAAATTGTAAACACATAACAGACCATAAAAGCTTTACAGTGGTACCTTGACCTACGAGTGCATTAATGTACGAGTTTTCCGAGGTACGAGTCGTCACTCGGGCAATTGTTTGCTTTGTTACGCGAGCAAAAAATTGAGGTACGAGCTCGAGACACCGCTGCTAGACGGCGAAGCGAAGCCAGAAAGCGAACATTGTGACGAAAATTAGGATAAGCAAGAAGAAAAAGTAAAACAATTTAAGTTTAGGGATACGTAGTGTAGTGATAGTAAAAAACATGTTTTCCCTCCTCCTCCGCTTATCGCCTGTAAACCCCCCCCAGACCCTTCCACCCCGCCCGCCCCCCTCCGCCAGCGTTTTCATTGCTCAAGTCGTCTCATCTTCAAGGTAAATACACTGAATAAAACCTTATTATATCTTCACATACTCTTTTTACTATGTTTTTATAAAAGATTTGTTATTTAGAAATGTACTTTCCTAATTTAATAACATGAAACATAAAAACTGGGTGGCATTTTGAGGGTTGGAACGAATTAATGCCATTTTAATTATTTTAAATGGGAAAAATTTATTTGATGTGCGAGCAAATTGAGTGACACCAAGAGTGTGATTATAAATCATCAAAACCTAAATAAAGTTCTTCAATGTATTAGACATGCATACAGATCTTTATCGAAACCTTTATTATTAGCAAATGATGCATGTGAACGTATATAAAAAAAGGTCGATTTGGTGATCGAAACTATCTTGAAGTGCTCAGTAACATAGTCGGGGGGGCGGATCAACACGATTCCTCTTCACAATTAAGCAGAGGCTCTGGTAGCACATTACTTTTGTTTGTGCAGTTCGGCAGGAAAAAACTCATTAGCCGTGCCTCCTATGCCTCTATCTCTTCTATCTGTCAACGCCGATTCCAGGGGGTAAAGTGAAGCAGTGTGAGATGAGACCGAATAATGAAGATAAAAGGAAAGGGTCAGGAGATTTCAGTACAAACACACACACACACACACGCGCACACACACACACTTGCACACATGACAGTTTGTCATAAAACTCACGGATGCAAGTGCAGTAAAAACAGACTAAATTAATGCTAGCAATCGAATCCACAATGATACAAAAACTTAAACACGCAGAAAGAGCAAAACGGGTACAAAAACAATGGCAAAAACAAGTCCGCAACAAAATATCAGTCAACAAGTATAATGTTTGGTAGGACAATGGAGTGGGCCACAAAGACCATTACTTCACAGTGAGTTTGTAAACAGAAGTCTCTTTTTATATATCTGTGTAATTATGCACACCAGTATTCAATCAGTAGCTTAGAGATGCAGACGGGGAAAGTGTGTGTGTTTCGGGAGCTGAAGTTCGTTGAGGCGATACAGATGGTCCCGATGGTTCAACTTTTGATTTTTCGATCTTACAACGACGATAACGATATGACAAAATTGTCCAAATATTAGAAATTTCGCGTGGCGGGCGATTGTAGCAGCGTTTGCTCCACCCTTCACTCGCAAATCGTCGCTCGTCCATGTGCCCACTGGCACATACATATATACTGTAGGGTCCTTTAAATTGCTCTGTTTTGCTAAATTAAGAATGGAACAAGTTACAGTATACCACCACATAACGAAATTAGATGGGGGACTAAATCGAGAAGAACCAATTCAAGAAAAAAGAGGACAAAATGGTAAACTCAGGTCAGAAATCAAATCGTCAGTCAGAAAATGTAGCTAAAATTAATCAAATGTACCGCTGAGACTCTCCTGAGCAACCGATTTCACCTTTTTTACTAGCCATTAGAAATAGAGAAAGTCAATGTTCAAAACAAGGCTGGATTTCCAAAATATTTACACGTTTCTAATTTCCTGCTCAGTGATTTGTTGTCATTTTGCGTTTCGACTATATATATATATATATATATATATATATATATATATCAAGTATATTATGGGAATATATATTCCCATATATATATATATATATATATATATATATATATATATATATATATATATATATATATATATATCAAGTATATTACTGGGAAACCATGACGAACATGACGTGTGTAAAATACGGCATGGACGCACGTGACAGTACGCAGAAAACCGAGTTTGATAACTGAGCAACCGCAAAGAATTTCCCAACACACACACACACCAAGCTATCCAATTTCATATCAGCATTTGCTAATTAACGTACTGTACGTAATACTATTGTGCCACCGGAGTCACATGCACACTGATGAAGCGTTTGGTAAAAGCAAGTCTGCCTTCCAGAAGCACATCACGCCTAGAGACGCCAAACAGCTTTGTCACTGACAGATTTCCTCACACGCTATAATTTGCTAAACCCTGGCTTACAGTACGACTAGAAATCCAACCCTGTGTGGTGGACGAGAGTACAAGCATTACTGTTTGAACACTGCGTTAATCATAGCAACTACACTATTTGTAGAGCGTATCTGGTTAACGCTCCGAGCTAAATACTAAACAACTAGTCATTTCCTAAAATAATTAGCGTGGGCAAAAGACTATGGCCTCCTCGAGGTATCTGCTATCCTTTTGTGTACTCTGACTCTTAGTTGGCGTGTAACTTTTCGAGTTGAGGATTGAGGCATTTAAAAGCAACATGTCTAAACTTGTGACCTGTTTTTTGAACGCCAGGTTGGAGCACAATGCAGCCAATTAAACACAATGCACGCGCCGCAATGACGGTAAAAATGCGACAAAATGCCAGACCAGGGCAAAACCGACTGACCTCGGTGAAGATAAGAAAAGCCGCTCTGGATGAGGGCGTTTCCCAAAAGCCATTACAAATCTCCATGAATTCATCTACATCTTCATTTTCCTTTATAATCTATCGAGCTTTTATGCCATATATTGTTACAATAGTTCAGCTACCAATATAATACCATGTTTCCAGCCAATCAAATCAGGCTAATAAAGTACTAGCAATTGTTTTATTCCGCCATCCAATCTACTGAGTTTACTACTGTTTTTCTTTAGCTTGCCATTCATTCATTCGTTCATTCATTTGTTACCATTTAATAACAATTCCTATTCAATTCAATTTGGAATTTTACTGCAAATCTGGCTGCTATAGTTTAGAAAATATGTTCCCACCACCCATTCCCTCACCATTTTCTACCACCCTTCCAGAACATCCTGAGCTGCTGCATCACTGCCTGGGTCAGGAAGTGGGCCGTCTTGGATACTGAGGACAGCTGAGAAGAACATCAGGTCTATCTTCACTCCACTATGAATATTTACAATACATGCTGCATCTGCAAAGCCACCAGCATTGTATCTGACTACATACAACCCACACACACATACACACACACACACACACACACACACACGCACACACATGCCCTTCACACACACTCTTCATCTTCTTGCTGTCTGGAAAAAGGTACTGAAGAATTCGGGCCCTAACATCCGGACTGCGTAAGTTTCTTACCGTGAGCTATTTGACTCCTTGATACAAAGGAACTGTAATAGGGCGCACACACACACACACACACACTCTACACACACACACACATTTTACTGTTCTGATTGGTGCTGCTGTGTTAATTGAACTAAATGTTTTGTTGTGTTATTATTATGTTGCTTCCTGTAGCACCTCAGTCCTGGAGGATCGTTGTGTTGTTTCACTGTATAAAATACTGTTCATGAACGAAATGACAATTGGCGTACCTACATACTTGATTTGACAGAGACAGCAAGTGGATTCAATATTCAAAAAGGGAACACCATCAACACCAGCAACTTTAACAAAACCGACAACTTTCTCTCAGACTGATGCTACACAGCACCAGGGAGCCTAATGGGAACCAGGCATCTGGTTTATGGAGATGAGCTTTGCTGAATGAGCAGAGCAGGACATCATGAACCATCTGCGCCCGGGGGCTTTAGGGAAACTTGACATAGTGTTTACAAGGTACACCGAGTCGTTGATGCTACTGCTGAACAAGGACATCACGCAAACGCATGTATGTTTACGCACTTTACCTGCAGAGTAAACAACGAAATCTGTCAGCATTGATGCGAAAGCTGATCAGTATCAGCATTGTCCCAGTTCCTGTGTAAAACAAAAAAACTGTGTGCCAAGTGACGTTAGGCTCATACAGTGCGTCAGATTTCCCTGTGTTGTAGTGTGTTTGCGTGATGTACAAGTCATAACAAAATGGGAAAAGAGAGAGCGAAGAGTTTTATGCATTTGGGACTTGGAGGATTTGGAGCCTTTTTGAAGTATTTGTCCTTATGTCACCTCAAGGCTTGCTCATTAGCGATGGAGATTTGGGGGGGTCATTAAATGGAAGACCATAGCCAGTATAACACAGAGCATATAATTGTGTGGGGGTTGTTGCAGCCAGTCACATGCAGCTATCTACATCATGTAGCTGAAGGCAGCTGATCAGATCAGAGTGTAGCAACATCAATCAAGAAATTAGCTTAAGAACGAGCTCCGTGGTTTGATTAGCGACGTGATGTGGTGTCAAAACAAGACAAAATCCCGGGGAAATATACGTTCATTCTCAATGAGGTAAATTCCTCGAATTGTAAGGCAGAAGGTAAACTGTAATGAATTTTGGTACTAAAACTTACAATCAGAAAGAATATCTGGTGAAGAACAGCGTCTTTGGGGTAGTAAAACTGACCCCAAAACAAAGCATGCGGTAGTAAACTGTAAAGTCAATGCTAATCATTAACACTTGTGACTCTATAATACCGCAGGCGGGAGTACCGATGTTACGTCAGTTGCTTATCTGGACGCGTGCATGCCGGTAATTACGTAACTGAACCTTTACAATAAATTACAATGCGTCGTTTCGGCCAGGCACGCTCGTACGTGCAAGGAATTTGGTGATTTAGTGATACCAACGTTGCTTCCAAAAGAGAGTGGTCTCACGTGGACATGTGACATAAGTGGACAAAAAGGTTCAGCAAATATTTAGTATATATTCATATGCATGAAATAGAAATACACCAACGATAATCAGCTACAATTGTTCACCGAACAGAAACGAAACTCAAGATAAGTGGACCTGAGGAGGCCATAATCTTGAGTAATTAAAATCAGAATCAGGCTATTGGGTCCAGCTGTTAGTTACTCTCCAAAGTACAGACGTAAATAACACTATACATTCAGCTTATAGACAAGACAACACAATTGTCTACTCGCATACTTCGTATCAGACACATCGATCTGCATCCGGATTCCTTCAAAAACTGTGTGTGAGGAAACGTACGAAAAAGGTGCCAGAAGAAAAATAAAACTCTTTTATTCTTTAGACATTGGATTTTAATGCCAAGTCCTAATCAGAAAGATGGTTCTGCAAACAGTAGGTCACAAATTCAAATCCCAGCACCACCAATCTGCGACTGCTGGGTCCTTGAGCAAGGCCCTTAAGTCGCTCTGGATAAGGGCATCTGAAAAAAATGCCATAAATGTATTTGGGGTTTACAGTGAAAACAACGTCTGATATCTCTCATGTCAATTAGAACTTCAGAAGGCATGGTTTGGTGTGCATAAGTAAATGCGCCACTGTGATTTCAGAAAGGCACACAAAAAGTTCCACTTTGAATCAAAGTATTGTGTGAGAGAAAAAAAAAGGTAAGAGCAGAAAAGGGGAATTAGAAGAAGAAGAAGAAGAAGAAGAAAAAAAAAAGCAAACCTGACACCTCAACTCAGGGACTTGTTTCATTTTTCCTTGGCCAGCGGAGATTTTCTTGCTCAACATGCAAGATTTATTCTTCAGGGAATTGTGTTAGAGTAGTGAAGGCTAAGATGGATTTTTTTTTCTAAAGAAATGAAGCATTGAGTCAGAAATAGAACATCAGTAGTGAGGCATTGTTGCTTGACTGAAAGCACGTCCGTTCGGCGCCACTAGCCGTCGGCGGTATCTGTTTTCCACGAGACTGATCACTGTAGCAAAAGCAGAAAAAAAAAAAATCCCCCACCACCCTCCCTCCCCCACCTCCACTAATAAAAAAAATTAAAATCAAGCCAATAACCCAATCACTACATATGTCATGCCAATTGATGGAGATTATTTGCTGACATTTCCAGGACACACAGATCGATGAACTGATTGATGTCTTAATACTTTGTGCAAATGATGGTCCTCAGGACAGAATTTGGCACAGGGTCATCATTAGTCCCATGTTCGTGCACACTCAGGACTGATCGATGTTAAGAGAGCTATCGGTTAGCACATCCGACACGACCAGGCTCTCCAGATGTGTCACAAGCACCCGTCTCGTCATCTTCATTAAGTTACGTGCCGATTTCCTTCCTGTCTAGGGGTTGAATTAGTCTCCTTTAACGGCAAGCTTGTCCTCCTGTTAGCATGCGGCATATGGTTAATTATGAGGGATAAAAAAAAAAAGAGAGTGAATCAGAAAAGTGTGTGTGTATCTGTGAGAAAGTGCATTACTGGTTTTCTATAATGGAATCAGACTCCTGCTTTGATTGGATCTGACAATCCAATCAAGGCGATGGAGTTTTGATAGGTTGCCAAATGACCGTTTGAGGAGGTTGATTGGTGTGGAGGGGCATAAACAAGACAGGTACGGAATGAAAAAAATGTCAAGAGCTTCTATTAGTACTCAAGTGTTAGGATGATTGCAGAATCCTCACATTGTTCCCTTGCGATGGGCCTCCTGGCTCCTCCAGTAACAGCTGTTAGATTTGCATAATGGAGGTTTGGCCCACTAAGTTTTGTTACTCTTCTATAGCCGGGTTTACGCAGTCACTAATTTGAACACAATCTGAGGTAAATGAATCGAAGAAACCATAAAATAACTCGCCTTCTGTAAAACCCGGAAACACCGGGATCTCTGGCGGATTCGAGACTTTTGATGAGTGAACGGGTTGTTGCGTCTGTTTTCTTTTTCCGCAGGTGAGATTTTGAAAGGGTGAATTGCCCATCTGTTGGGTTGAGATCTCCAGCTCTGTGCTGATGCTTAAGGTGGAAAATCCATCTGTGAACTCTTTATTTAACCAGCTAAAATTAGCCTGAGGTGGGGGACTGAAATTTACGTGGTGTGATACAAAATTTCACAATTATCACGATGTCTCTCGACCGTTTCAGAACACTCTTATGGCACAAGAGCATTTGACGTCTTACGAAGGAATGCTGTAAACCGAAGTAATGATATTGAACAGTTTCTGCCTAAACTAACACTATAAAGTGCAGCAAAAATGTAAAAACAGTAAAAATGATGTCACTGTTCATGCAAAAGCGTTTCTTAAAAAAATAAATAAATCACTAGCCTAAGATACAATTTGTAGTTTTATAGAAACGCGATCTGATGGGCTAAACGCTGGCAAATTATAGAGAAGTTACAAAATCTTGCTTGACACAAATTCAACAACCTTCAATATGGTTCTTATTTTTTCTCCTGAAAAGTCACTTGTTATATATGTTATGTTATATATACGTATATAACACATCCAATGTGTATGAAGAAATAGTCTGAGACACAGTGCTCTGTATACGTTATGAGTAACAATGGTAAAGGACATTTGCATAATTTCCGAACGATTCACAAGTTATCTCTGTGTTAATTACTGAGAAAGGAGTGTTTTCAGGATGGACATGTTTATGACACAAACCCACACAAAAACCCATGCACATTTCCATACATACATTGTATGTATATATTTTACTTTTATACCATACCACATTAAAGTAGTCCAGATTCTACAATTGACCTGGTAATGATCGCATGCAAAAGAATAGGCGAAGGTAAAAATCTACACGTGGTTTCTATTATGGCGTCTTCGATCTGCTACGTTTTGTCTAACAACAAAAGTGAAAAAAAAATACTTTAATGAATATCTTTAAACTGAAGAATTGAGAAAAAAATTCCTCACAGGAAGATTTTTGAAAGAATAAACAAACAAACAAACAAGAAAAACATCCTATTTTTTACTTTATTGTTTTTTTTTTATTCGGACATTGTGGTTGTACACTGTGAATTAAACCATGACCATGTCCCAGCTGCAGGCAAACTCAAAATTCAATCAATACAATGAACAAAATGATAAATACGAAGCAGGCGCTTGTTGCATGTGTTCCTATTCGTCAGATTGAGCACGATGTAACCACATGTTACAGTCGAGTACAAAAGGTTTGCATCCAATTCAAAATGTTTATATTTATATTGCTTCCAGAGCTGTGGGGACGAATATAAAATTGATTGCTTGACACCTGTTTTCTTCTCCGTCGCTCCCTTTATAGTCATGTAACTGCCGGAAAATGGCGAGAGCACCTTTGTGTAAAAGGGTAAATCCCTGGTTGACTCAGTCCTCAGTTGTATTTTTTTTTTTTCAATAAATGGAGTCGTAAACATTATCATCCCTGAGCATAAACAAAAAATTAAAAAGCGTTTTTAGCCCAATTAGCTCTGGTACACTGTGGAGCCGTGGGACGAGAGCAATCATTTTGCATGGCTGGTTCTGGTGCTGTCTATTATCTTCCAAATGAGTCCTTTCTCTATTTCCCTCCCGTGCTATCGGGCTCCCGCTCTCATTTTCGTTCACTTCTATATTAGCCTTTTATGCTGCTCGACTTCAGACGATGCCCAAATCCTTCTCGATGCTCTTTAATTAAAAGCGTCTCCGCGTGCAGCCGTCGTTTTTCTAATCCTGTTGTGTCAACATGAAAGCGAAGAAGCCGCATGCATATAAATTCAGCCATACACACAGACAAGGCCCATGTTACCTAACAAGTCACCATACCTCCACGACGTGTTTGTCACGTGACTGTTACCTCACGACTCGAGCCGTCGCTTCTCGAAAACACGATCTGTACTGTGCGAAACCGTTGCCATTTCCTGTCACTGTTTTTATTTGCGTTTTACAGCTTCAAGAATTTCTCTGAAACGAGTGAGCGAATGAATGGAATAAATGAAGGAAGAAATTAATTAACTTATGCATAAATAAATGTGTGTTTCTTAAATGCAGACATTTGCTAAAGTATCTGTATTTTCTAAACGAGGTCTAACAAATGCAAATGACTGAATTTAATTTTTTCTCATTTGTTTAATTTCATTCAGTCGATACAATTCATTTTAAACATTTGCTCAATTTTATTAATATAATTTTTCAAAAGTGTTTTTACATCAAGAGAATCACTGGTAAAGAACAATTTCCGGTAGGATCGTATGGTGTATTATAAATATAAAATTTTTATAATGTTACTCGTGTTACTTTTCTATACGCTTGGCATTGTTGTGTATGTTTCCAAGTTTAATAAAATAAAAAAAGAAACAAAAACTAAATAAAAATAGTATTAACAAAAGCCGGAAATGCCGTAAATGGTTTCGACATACTTCAGTCAGTAAGTGGACGCGTTTGCGTACATTGCGTACAGTAGTGACAGGAGGACTGGAAGTCTTTTGCTTGTCTTACTTGGCAGTTGTGTTTCGCTTACCTTGCTGTTTTCTGCAATGTGTACATTTTTCTACAGCATTAAATTAAGTTTGCTCTTCCACCTTCACCCCATTATGTGACACATGCAATATAAAAAGCCGATGCTCTCTAATTCCACGTGATCTCTTTGAGTTTACTGATTTACTTTCAGAGCTCGGTAGAATTTACGCCCTCGCATTCTGAAATAAAATGTCACGTTCGAGGACAATAAGCCGAACATTTGCTCTTTTATAAATCCACCTACCCATCGACCGGCTATTGAGGAGGACCAATCAGAGGCGGCGATACTGACCTTCGATGCTGTGAAAATGCCATTTGATTTCATATTCCGCTGTAATTGTATTCATTAACACGCGGCTGTATCGTTCTGTGATATCGGCCTTGTAGAAGATACGTTATTAACCTCTAGTCTTCAACATTTCTGTACTCCTCCTATAACTATTCTCTTCTCCTCTTTGTAGAATCTAATGGATTACCGCGTTCGCATGCCAGCTTTCATTAACGTGGACTTGTGCTTATCCCTAGGGGGTGTGTACTGGGTTATACAAGAGAAGTAGGCAAAAGGATTTGAGAACTTTAAGGCTTTCAAAACAAAAAATACACAATCTTTAAAACTTTTATAACATTTTACTTTAAAATGAATGCAGTGCATCAGTGACCCAGACAAGAGAAACTAATTTCTACACGTGGAGTGGTAGCTCAGTGGTTAAGGCTCTGGGTTACTGATCAGAAGGTCAGGGGTTCAAGCCCCGGTATCGCCAAGCTGCCACTCTTGACCCCTTGAGCAAGGCCCTTAACCCTCTGTGCTCCAGGGGCGCCGTA
This sequence comes from Silurus lanzhouensis, assembly GCA_039877035.1. Classification (NCBI taxonomy): domain Eukaryota; kingdom Metazoa; phylum Chordata; class Actinopteri; order Siluriformes; family Siluridae; genus Silurus; species Silurus lanzhouensis. Next base: position 3,619,628 of record JBCEWE010000350.1, on the reverse strand, counting down.
TTCATGGCTGACCCTGCGCTCTGATCCCAACTTCTAAACAAGCTGGGATATGCAAAGAATTTCACGTGCTGTAATGTATCACAACATGATATTTTCAAATTATAATGGGGTCATCGGAACACACACACACACACACACACACACACACACTCTCACACAGTATATTCATTCCTTTTACCAGTGATGAGCCAGGACACTTCATCAGCGAGATCTCACACCTCAAAAGGTCTTTCGCACTTCTTGGCGATGGAAATATCTGCATGATCTGATCAATGACAAGAACATAAACGAGGATCACAGCGTTTCTCAGCTCTGATGGTGTCATTGGTGAGTCTAGTCTATGCTAGGGTGGGGGTTTAAGATTCAGATGTTCAGCAGGTCAGGGAGTTTTGATGTCATTGGACCAATTTTCAGGTACTAAAACCTACCAACCTAACAGTCCTGACTAGCCAGGGACTTGTAGAAAACAGAACCCAGAATCTAATAACGACAAGATTTTTTATCACCTTTCCAGTTTCTGTAGAACTTTCACAGGTGAAGCAAAACAGAAAGGACACTAACTAAGACCTTAGCCTTTAATTTGACTACTAAACCAGCTTTTCCTTCTTGGTGCAGACATGGTGAGTTGTCCAGGGAATGGATCGGGCACGAAATCTATAAACTGACTTGCAGTTACAGCACCTCAGCAAAAAAAAAAAAAAAAAAAGCAAGAAAAACAGACGCCATACCTGCATAACTGCCCGGGATTTCTCCTGACAGCATCATTATTCCCTCCTGTAAGTGCACTGTGTTTGAAAAGTTCTGCCGAAGTTTTGCAGCCAGTAGGCGCATTTGTGAGGGAAAGGTTTCAATTAGCGTAAACTGCTTGTAAAAAAAAAAAAGCATTTACTTGGTTGCTTGCAGTGTGACTCAACCAGAGCTCTTAGTCTTTATGGCTCTAGTTTGTCTTGAATAAATAATCACGCTACTTAGTCTCGAGTTGGCATGTTCCCGGAGCTCATAAACTGCTCCGCTAGGATTGAAATGATTATGATTTCGGGGAACTACTTGTTTTCAGACTGAGGGCTCGATCGGTATAGAATAAAATACTAATAATAATAATAATTGAAGGATCTGTTCCAAATGAAAGAATACTAGCTATGGAAACCTTAAGTAATCTAGAATGTGTGAGAGAAGTGAAGAAAAGAGTGCAGGCAGGGTAGAGTGGGTGGAGAAGAGTGATAGCAGGAGTGATTTGTGATAGAAGAGTATCTGCAAGAGTGAAAGGGTAAGTTTATAGGACTGTGGTGAGACCTGCGATGTTGTATGGTTTAGAGACAGTGGTATTGAGTAAAAGACAGGAGGTGGAGCTGGAGGTAGCAGAGCTGAAGATGTTGAGATGTTCATTGGGAGTGACGACGATGGACAGGATTAGAAATGAGTTTATTAGAGGGACAGCGCATGTAGGACGTTTCGGGGACAAAGTGAGAGAATCCCGATTGAGATGGTTTGGACATGTGCAGAGGAGGGACATGGGTATATCAGTAGAAGAATGCTGAGGATGGAGCCACCAGGAAGGAGGAAAAGAGGAAGACCAAAGAGGAGGTTAATGGATGTGGTGAGGAAAGACATGCAGGTAGTTGGTTTGAAAGAGGCAGATGTAGAGGACAGAGGTGTATGGAGACGGATGATCTGCTGTGGCGCCCCCTAATGGGAGAAGCGAAAAAAAGAAGAAGAAGCAGCTCTGAAAACCTGATTAGTTGACTTCAGAATCAAACATGTTGGAATAACGAGTTCCTTATGCAATATGTATTAATCGATTTCAAAAGAATTATAACGTTTCGAACAAACATTTGCAGATGAAGCAGGATGACGAAGTCAAGCTTAGCTTTTAATATTAACCTGAAATTCCTCTATTGTTCGGCAAAAAAAAAGTGGGTCGGATCTTTTTCACAGTCACTTCTTATGCATTGTTGTACCATTCGACAACGAGTTCTATGCATCCTTAGTCCTGAATAGCAGCTAAATGTGAAGTGTAAAACATTCCCTGTGTCCATTTCATCATCAGGCTTGGATGAAGATTTTGCTGAGACGTAAATAATTCCAATTCATTACCATCACATACATGCAGCAAGATTAAACAGCTGGCTCGTGCACTTTTCCTTCTTATGGTAATGTTGGTACGATATCCTCCTCCTGAACGGAGCTTCAGATCGAATTACATGGCGTAAAAACGTCTCCAATTTAACAGACTACATTCTTTAGTTCTGGTTATTCGAAATCTGTAATCGCGAATGAATTGCATCTTTGCATATAGACAAAGCCAGTAAGAAAACACACACACACACACACACACACACACACACACACACACACACACACACACACACACACACACACACACACACACACACACATCAGATCAGCATCATTCAGGTTCTTATCAACGTCTTCCTGACCCTATTACCCTCTGTCAGCATTCAGATGCTTTGAAGCGACAGCTGAGAAAGGAAGTAAAACGCCAAATAAAATGTTTTTTTTAAAATGTATTAGCCTCTAAAAAGACAGCGAAGAAAAAACATTCAGTCCTACACTCGCCGCCCAGATGTGCGTTTGCCTTATCGCTCCTGCACGCCGCTGCTATCCACCATTATCAGGAGGAAAAAAAGAAGAGAGACGGCCTACAAAGCAGCATGTGTCTTCGTCCTGACCTTAATCCCGGAGCGAGACTATGAAGCTGAAGCTTATGTGCAGATATGTATAATGTTTTATGTAAGTGCCACAGACACAGAAAAACACGTATATCCAAATCACACGCATGCGTGCGCTCTGCTGTGTGCAGCCATAAATACTGTATCTAGTGAAGCTTCAGCACATTGGATTCTCTACAGAGAGATGTAATAGCGTCTTATATTAGGAGCTACTCCATGACGAAGCTGTATTAGAGCTGTACAATATACTACCACAAATCTAAATGACCATATTATAAAGTGGGCTCTCCAATGCTCTTCGTGATGGACCATGCCATGGTTTCTTAAACACATCCACATCATTCTTCTACATACCTAAGCTCTCAGAGTCCTGCGACTGGCTAGTGTCACTCTGATTGACAGTAATGCTATCCCTCCCATTCCCAGAATAGTTTCCCAACAGACTCAATCAGCTCTGCTGTCATAACAATGTTTCAGGAACTTGTTCTTACTTTTCATCACAACACTGTGTAACACACTACTGCACCACCGTCTAGTAATGTCCTACACACGTATGTATTAATTACCGTCATTTTCCTACACCTGTTTATTTATTGCCGTTTTTACTTTTATTCTTTAGTGTTATGCTTTTTGGATCTTTTTTTTTTTTTTTTTATATATATATATATGTGTGTTTTTGTGGATCTTTAATTCTAATATTTGTTTTATTATTATCTTTGCTGATGGAACATATGAATTTCGCTCACAGGATCAATAAATCTGTCTGTCTGTCAACGTGCCTGTCTTTCTGTTTGCCTGTTTGATCATCCATCTATCTATCTATCCATCTATCCATGTATCATCCATCTATCCAAGTATCATCCATCTATCTATCTATCTATCTATCTATCTATCTATCTATCTATCTATCTATCCATCTATCCATCTATCTATCTATCTATCTATCTATCTATCTATCTATCTATCTATCTATCTATCCAATCATCCACCCATCCATCCATCTTATGTATGCTCCATCCATCCATCCATCTATCTATCTATCTATCTATCTATCTATCTATCTATCTATCTATCTATCTATCTATCTATCTATCTATCTATCTATCTATCCATCTATCTATCCATCTATCCATCTATCCATCTATCTATCTATCTATCTATCCAATGTATGCTCCATCCATCCATCTATCCATTCATCCATCCATCCATCCATCCATCTTATGTATGCTCCATCCATCCATCTATCCATCTATCCATCTATCCATCTATCTATCTATCTATCTATCTATCTATCTATCTATCTATCTATCTATCCAATCATCCACCCATCCATGTATCATTAATCCATCCATCCATGTATCATTCATCTATCTATCCATCTATCCATCCATCCATCTATCCATCCATCTCTCTATCTATCTATCTATCTATCTATCTAATGTATGCTCCATCCATCCATCCATCCATCCATCGATCCATCCATCCATCTATCTATGTTCATCCCCCAGAACAAGATGCTCAGTGAGATGAAAATATTAAACAACAACCATAAAGAACAAAAACAGTATCACTCAGAAAAGCAGCGTCTTTAGTAAAAAGATAAAAAGCTTGACATATTCAAAAGGCAGCCATGTTCTTCAATGCACCTTATAGATCGAGAACAAGTCATTGACTCTGCCTGCCATAGTTCATTTGATACCACAGCAATAAAAAGTGTTTCGGTTCTGCTTGTGATTATGTGAGCAGTTAATATCAGCGCATCCCTACTGTACTTCTCTCCACAACCCTGTTTTATAAAAAAATGGCCTGGTTAATTTCATCATCTTCCAACCCACTCGGTGTGGTTCGTTTCCCTTCTCCGAGTGTCGTCTTCTGCTATTACGCTGAACTCAAACAGCTGAATGAAAAAGAAGAAGTAGAAAAAAAAGTCGCTTTCATCCCGACTCTCCCTTTTCAATTATCCTCCCACTGGCCAGGAGAAAGAGCTCCAGCACTTATGTAATCACCAGACTGAAGAGGGTAAGTGGGCAAATGAAGAAAAAGAAATAGAAGAGCGTAGAGAGACGAGTGGAGATTGGCTCAGAAATGTGAATACGCCACGAGTGCCATGGGCTGTGTGCTTCCTTCAGGATTACTGTGTGCTACCACACACTTACACACCCACACACACACACACACTGCCCCCGATGCCAAAGCTCAGACATAATGCTCTTTGGGGTATTTGGCAGCGCAGCAATTGAGGCGGGAAAGGGGGAAAGTCTGGCGTGCTGAAGTCAAAACCCTCCAGCAGCTCCAGAAATTGATTCTTCACAGGATTCTCAGGTGAAGAGAAAAAAATGAATACTGCATGTCTTCATTCCTGACTCAGAGGAAGATGTTCCACTAGATTTTGTAGTGTTTTTATGGAGATTGCGCTCCACAAGAGTGTTGGTACAATCATGTACTGATGTAGGCTGAGTAGAGATGTTCATCCAAAAGATGTTCAATAGGATTGGGGTCAGAGCTCTATAGCAGGAGATCTTTCACTCAAACCCATATAAACCATATCTTCATGAAGAAAATGTAATGCTACCACATCCAGAGACATTCTATACAGCCTCATTTTGCTGGACACTTCAGTTGTCCCAATGCTTTTGTCCATATATTTTTTTACAGTATTAAAGTCAGGAACGCTGCAAAACTGCAGTCCTGAAGTGCTTCAGATACGTAACCAAAGACCTCTTGACAAATTATTTGTTCTGAGTTTCATTAACATACGGCAGGATCTAAAAAATCTTTCAAGATGGTTTCATTCATTTTCAGGATTGGATAAAGAAAATATCTAATTCTGGATTGTTAAAACTCTTGAAAGGGACAAAAAATTAAGAACATTATCATATCTGTCTTAAAAAAATTTCTAATTTGTTCGCAATTTGTTTTCTTAGTGGCCCATTTCACAGCATTTAAGTAGGAAATCGCTACAAAAATCTATCAGGATTTATAAAAACATAACAAAGGGCTAGCGATAACTAAGCAAATTGTAGAATTTAAATAAAAATGAAACAGTTCACATTTAATTCGTCTAACATGACATCCAGGACTATCAGCAATTCCTCATACCATCATCGATCGCCCCCAAGCCTAATCCATACTCGACCATCTGTACCAGTCACTGGTAGTTACACTCATCTGCAGTTACTTGCGGCAATATGCTTAAAGCATCAAGTTAAAGCAGGACTGCGGAGAGAAGATGAAGAGAAGCCTTTGCTCTGTATGTAACCCACCCTTTCTGCTCCAAACCAATCACATTCCCCCTCACTCTGATAAATGAAATATATTCGCTCCACAGCATTGCAGTATTTTTTTATAGCTCATGTGGGATTAGCGGGATCTCCTAAATATTCAGAGCAGCACTGGGAATCTGGTTCAAATACACAGCACATGCAGTGAAGATCTCTGTGCTGTGTGCTACCTTCATCTGTTATATCAGTCTTTCCATAAAACATGCATTGGAAAAGAGAAAGAAAGAAAGAAAGAAAGAAAGAAAGAAAGAAAGAAAGAAAGAAAGAAAGAAAGAAAGAAAAAAAGAAAATCTTCGGCAAAAAAGAAGGACAAAAAGAATGAAAGGACAAGAAAAGAAGGACTAAGGGATAAATGAACGAGGAAAAAAGAAAGAAAGAAAGAAAGAAAGAAAGAAAGAAAGAAAGAAAGAATGAAAGGACAAGAAAAGAAGGACTAAGGGATAAATGAACGAGGAAAAAAGAAAGAAAGAAAGAATGAAAGGACAAGAAAAGAAGGACTAAGGGATAAATGAACGAGGAAAAAAGAAAGAAAGAAAGAAAGAAAGAAAGAAAGAAAGAAAGAAAGAATGAAAGGACAAGAAAAGAAGGATAAGGGATAAATGAACGAGGAAAAAAGAAAGAAAGAAAGAAAGAAAGAAAGAAAGAAAGAAAGAAAGAAAGAAGTAAGAAAGAAAGAAAAAAAGAATGAAAGGACAAGAAAAGAAGGACTAAGGGATAAATGAACAAGGAAGAAAAGAAAAAAAAGAAAGAAAGAAAGAAAGAAAGAAAGAAAGAAAGAAAGAAAGAAAAAGAAAGAAAGAAAGTAAGAAAGAATAGAATGACTGAAGGATAAATGAACAAGGAAGAAAAGAAAGAAAGAAAGAAAGAAAGAAAGAAAGAAAGAAAGAAAGAAAGAAAGAAAGAAAGAAAGAAAGAAAAGAATGACTGAAGGATAAATGAACAAGGAAGAAAAGAAAGAAAGAAAGAAAGAAAGAAAGAAAGAAAGAAAGAAAGAAAGAAAGAAAGAAAGAAAGAAAGAAAGAATAGAATGACTGAAGGATAAATGAACAAGGAAGAAAAGAAAAAAAGAAAGAAAGAAAGAAAGAAAGAAAGAAAGAAAGAAAAAAAAAAGAAAGAAAGAAGGACTGAAGGATAAATGAACAAGGAAGAAAAGAAAAGAAAAGAAAGAAAGAAAGAAAGAAAAAAGAAAGAAAGCATGTTTACTTATCACATTTACTTTACAGCACGGTGAAATTCTTTCTTTGCGTATTAAGAGGATTAAGGGCCTTGCTGAAGAGACCCCAGGAGTGGCATCTTGGCAATACCGTGCCTTGAGCCTTTGTGCTGGATTAAATCCCTGCACCTGACCTCTAACTAAATAAAGCACCATGACAAAACAAAGCGCAGAACGTCTGAGAAGTGAGCTCACCTAATTCAATCATACTGTTTACGTTCCGTCTTTGAGATTAATGATGCAGTTTTAATTATTGATGAAGTCTCTTGGGAAGAGCGCTGTCTCTGGCTAAGAGCTTGGCTTGCTACGACACAGAAGAAAATAAATCAATGAATAAAAAGCACGGTCGATCTCCCAGCTATAACAGATATAATCCTAAACTACAGTCCGGTGGTTCTAACAAAAGGTTTTGATGGATGGATGAGTGTAATTTCTTCATATAATTTACCCGTTTTTACTCAAACAATAACTCAAGACTTCACTACATGGACATTTTCTAGAAGAATAACCTTCACTCTTGTGGGAAGATGTTCCAGTAGATTTTGGAGTGTGCTTATGGAGATTTGTGCTCATTCAGCCACAAGGGTGTTAGTAAATTCAGGTCCTGATGTAGGTGAGTTGAGCGCAGTCAGAATTCTAATTAATCCTAAAAGTGTTCAACAGGGTTGTCGTCAGAGCTCTGTAGCAGTAAGGGTGTAAGCAAATATCGATACGTGTGCGTATCGCGATATTTTGTTTGCCGATACTGTTTAATACCGATTAAAAAAAACTACAATTATACTCATACAAGATTCATGGCATTTTTTTTTGGTTTTGAGTTCTAGATAGTTAGCTGTCATCTTATCTCTGAACTTAAACAATGACAGGAAGAATTTGCATAATGGCACAGCACTAATTAGCATTCATATCCACCTGTTTCCTAAGGGGGCGCTGCTGTACAAAAGATTATGGGTATAACTTTTGCCAAAACCGATAGCGGACGGATATGCATATGGTGGTGTATTCTGACAAATTGTCTAAAAAAATATATCCTGTTCCTAAAATAAGGAATATCGGCCTGGTTACAGTATCACAAAATATCGTATCGCAAATCCTGTATCGTGATACGTATTGTATCGGCAGATTCTTGCTGATATACAGCCCTTTATAAGAGGCCACTTATGATCTTCCGCTCCAACCCGTATAAAGTAAACCTTGATGGAGTTGAAGATGCACAGGGGCATCGTAATGCTGGAACAGACTCAGATCTCCTCGTTCATGTGAAGGGAAAATTCCGAAAACGTCCACATACTGTACAATTGTGTACCTAAAATTTTGGGGTGACAATTTAGGGAAGAACCAGATATGGCTGGAAAAGTCAGGTGTGCCAATACTTATGTCCACATAGTGTAGATGTAGGGCTATAAATAATGTCAACGTGAACCTAACGAGTTTTAGTGGTGAGCAGCGAACGCGTTCGGTAACACTTTTATTAATAAAACTGACAGAATTTTAGTCAAGTCGTGGCTTGTGTTCCGGTAATGGGATTACAGGGCAAAATGGAGAAAGAGAAAACAGCAACTAATTACGCTACTAAATATTTAGTGTCCGAAAGCCCTCGCGTACAAAAGCCTTTGACGGAAAAACGTTTTTTGGCTGCGCTTCAAAGTCGCGCGACTGCAAACCGTCGAGTGTGTACAGATTCATTTGAAAGGCACTCGAAGGCAAATGAGGGCTGAAGCAAGGCGAGTCTATCAGTTCATGCTGTCTGTTCCCGGGCTTTATTGAAGCGAACTTGGCTGAGAGTCAAAGCCTGCCAGGACAAAAAAAGAGGTAATTGAATTTCCAAAAGGGAATACAAAAAAATGGGAGGCTCCTCATCCTTTCATATTCTCTCTCTCTCTCTCCCTCTTTTTGCCTAATAACATTAGCGCCCTTAATCTTTTAGTTAAAGTGCTTCTACCACCACCACCTGCTCACGCAATAAACCGGACATCAATGTTTTAGTTTCTTTTATATCGGTAGGAGAATGCTGAGGATGGTGCCGGCAGGAAGGAGGAAAAGAGGAAGACCAAGGAGGAGGTTTATGGATGTGGTGAGGGAGGACATGCAGGTAGTTGGGTTGAAAGAGGCAGATGTAAAGGACAGGGGGCTATGGAGACGGGAAATCCACTATGGCCACCCCTAATAGGAGAAGCCAAAAGAAGAAGAATGTTTTAGTCTCTTTTTGAACACCGTGTTCAGGCTTATATCGCACCGACAAACCCAAAGGCTCCGCCCGTTTTCCCTACCGTCAGGGTTCTCTCTCAATACGCCACAAATCTTTAGCTTTTCTTTCGCTTCAGCGCGTTGGATTCAGCCCGTGCTGAGCTTGATAATTAGAAGATAAGTTGAATCAGGTGTATTAGAGCACTAAATTTGTACTCCAGTAGTCCATAGGGACTGGAGATGCGAAACGCTGGCACGCGGATACGGAAGCACTTATACACAGCTCATTAATGCTGCTCGTTTACAACTGCACTATTTCTTTCTTTAATTACGTTCAAACCACAATTTTACACGAAACTTTCTGCAGTTCGGGTACTCGAGTGAAAGCCGAAAAATCGTCTCGCTCTACAAAATTCCTCAGATAAGCAAAAAGGCTATGTATTTCAGCCATTAAATGCTTGGTACTCCAACGGAGCATTACGTTTAAGCTCCATATCTACTACTACATATCACCCCAAATTTAGAGTCCATACCGGCTGACCGTTTATGTGGCTACGAAGGTGGTCGACCACAGAAGGGTCCTCACAGGGGGCACCAATCTGTTCACAGTGGACCACCTTTTCCACAACAGACCGTAACCCAGTTCTGGGTTCCCTGGCCCACAGAGAGCAGCAATCTGGCAGAGAGCTTTGATAGTTGGCTATGCCATGAGGTTTCACCAACCTCTCCGTTTGCTAAAGAGCAACCACTGAAAGAGGCAAGGCAAAAGGAAAGTATTCTTTCAGCCAAAAAAAAACGCGGACAACCGCTCATGCCTTCGCTCGAAGCGCGATGTTTTAACAACCGTACGGTCAAGGATCGGGATCGCTCGGAATAAGCAAGCTATAACTGCAGCTATCATAATGCAAATCAGCAGGGAATTGCTCAGACCGAGTGGCAACCCATTATTATGGTTGGCAAGCACAAGAGCTTCCTGGGAAGGTGTTGATGAAGTTTCATTTCCAAACTGCAGGTGTTTTTTTGTGTTGTTTGTTTCCCTGCAGTAGAAGGCATCAGATACTAAAAAAGAAAATTGGGCGGAAAAAATGGCGCTTTTCTAAACCGGTTTCAAATCATTTGGATTAATGTTACAATCTGAGTGGAAGTAAGAGAGTTTCCTATCCGTCTAATATCCAGTTACAAGCTTGGATTATATCCTTTCTGAGGATAATGAATCTGCCAAATAGATAACCTGTAAATAATATGCACTTAATGCACTCCAATAAATAATGGCGACATTTCAGTGTTGGAAATATGGCGTGAATGATAAGACCTTCACTGCAAAAACTCCTCCTCGAGTAAACAATTTTTCTAGCCATAAAAATCTTATTGATATTATTTTAAGAATATGCAAGATTGCGTTAGATCATTATGACTGTTTAAAAATGATATAGATTTTTTCTTACTTAATAAGTAAAGCTTAAAATGTGTTTTTAACTGAGCTTAATTACCATTAGAGACATCATTTGAGGGCAACCTTGTATCTTTTAAGACTCAGGACTTAAGACTTTTAGTCCAAACACGTGTTTTATGTCAACACCAACACATTCATTTATAACCTGATATCACAAATGATGAGAGTCTGCAGTATTAAGTCCCCTCCCTCTTTCCATACATTATTCATGGTTATTATTTTTCAAATAATTTTTCCACAATCCTTACAAATATTTAATTGTGATTAATCGCAACATAAAAAAAAAGAATTAGCGAGCCAGGTCTAAGTTAATTAGAAAAAATTGACTACTTGGAATTAGTGTTTTAATGCGTATTTTAAAACATTTTTGCTCTTTTCTAACTAGATGTTTTTTCTGATTTGGAGAAATCTTCCCAAGCGCTACTATTTGATGCCAATGCTGCTTGGTAATTACTTGTACTTGGTAGCTGCATTAAACGTTAATTGCATTATAATTAGACGCCAAGTCTGTGCATGTTGATGTATTACTGCTAACACTATTCACAAAGAATAAAAATGGGTTCTAGTACAATTACCATTAAAAGGTTGTTCATTCTAAAATGAGTATTCTTTATATTGGAATTCAGGTCCATCACAAAATTTCAGAGCCATAATATCCATTAGTTGTGCAGTCTCGCCTGGGCTTCTAATTAATGCCAAAGATTATTGGCACTCTAATCAGACTAGACTGGGTATTATGAGCAATTTGGGTTCATCTAGTCTCAAACCATGCTGTTCTTCTAAAATCTATAAAGGCCATCGCTGTAAGATACAATATTAAGACTTACTTTCCAGCATCTTATAGAAGTTTGTTACAAAAACGTTTCAAGTTTTGATCAAATTAATATTAGGTTGTGAGAAAGAGCAGGTGAAACATGATTTATAGGAGATACCAGAGTTCACGTTAGGAAGTCATTATCCTTTGCTTAATCCTGTTTACCTTACGCTTATTTGCGCTAAAGTTTTGGGACACCTGCATTTCCAGTCACGTGTGCTTTATATTTATATTTATCTTTATACAGTATTATCTAATTTACACACTTCAGACTGGTAACTTGGTGGATTTGAACTCACGACCTTTCGATCAGAAGTCGAACGTCTTAACCACAGAGCCACCACTTACCATGAGCTCCTTCCCCCAAACTGTTGCAGAAACTGTGGAACACAAATATCCACAAGCACACTCCAAAATCTAGTGGAACATCTTCCCAGAAGAGTGGAGGTTATTATATAAACAAAAATGGGGACTAAATGTGGAATGTTCAAAATGGACTTACGGATATTATGGTCAGGTGTTCACCAATGTTTGTTCATATAAAGTAGTGCATCTGTTGTGGCGTGGCGTAGCGCTGCACATCTTCAACTTGTGCTGTTTATCATGAACAGCAGCTATGCTAATTTCTCTCCACTGCTTCTCTTTCTCTCCCCATCCCGAGGCATCCTGAGGTTTGGCCAGCTCCAGTCACGTCCCACCTCGTGAAGATTATGGACCTTTAAAGAAGTAAATGCCGAACTTGCAAACATCCCGAACCATCTAGAGACGTACCAGTGCCAATTGGATCCCACTTCATGTGTAAAGTTTTGACATTGGACCTCCTGGAGTGTTTAAAGGCTCTGGCATGGAGAAGCTGGTGTTGGATCTGTGATGATCACAAATGTTGAGCTCAGTAGCTCCTAGTTTTATAACCATAAAGACTGTATAAGACTGTAGAAAGAACATTACTTATAATCTTATACTCCAGTACTCATGTTAGTTCTCACTCTCCAGTGTTCTGTATTGTTGAAAGATTTATGATCAAACTCTTGATGTCACCCAAATGAGGATGTGTTTCCCTTTTGAGTCTGGTTCCTCTCAAGGTTTCTTCCTCAAAACATCTAAGGGAGTTTTTCCTTGCCACAGTCACCATGGCTGCTCATCAGGGATAAATACACATCATTCACCTTGACTGTTGATTTCTGTAAAGCTGCTTTGAGACAATGTCTGTTGTGAAAAGCGCTATAGAAATAAACTTGACTTGACGAACAAGACGTGCGACATCTAATTACATGCAATTTGTTACCGATTTCTTATAACCTTGAGATGCTTCTTTATTATTCTTTCAACCGCACGTACGTGTACCACAGACAAACGTCTGAAAGCGCTCATGTCTGGCTTGCAACGTTTCCATCAGGCATTTATTTACGTTCCGTGTCTTCGAAAGAATGCGATCTGAAGGTTCTACAAAGTTTTTTTAATCTTTAACTAGGGTATTAAACCAGATAAAAGGTGCAACGACTGCAGTACATTATCCAACATCCTGTTTGATTTGAGCTCGAAAAGTCACACACTGCGTCAAGTGACTGAAAATGCACCACTGTTTAATCTCAGTTTCCTCGAATCGCGGAAAAAAAAATTCATACTCAGTAGAGAGCGACGAAAACGCCCATCTCGGTGCGGAGACCAAAACTTACAGTGCTAAATTCATCTGGATTAATGTAGACTTGCTTAATAATCAAACACTGGCTTCATCTGTCTCACCTTCGATCTGTAAAAGCACTTGAATTACTAAGACTCCGTGCTCAACCCTCGCTTTGGAAGAAAGGTCGTATTTTGACCTGCTGTGCTGAAGCCAAGCCTGCTGGAAAGTTTGACTTTCATTCTAAACTGACTCAACCAGACAGAAACGACTTTGCTTAATCATAAAAATGAAGTCATTGATTTTGTGCTCGCTTCACTTTGTGCATAGCAGGGTGACTCGAAGCTGATTGATCATGGTACTATTAGTAATCCCAGTGCGAAATGAAATTCCCAGGTAAGCTCAACCAATACATCACTGTGCAATGTTGAGTAATTAAATGCTGCATGCCTGATACAAACTTCTTGTTCTCCAAACCCAGGCAAATGTGTGAGACATTTGGGTAGCCGTTTGAGTGACTAGCTAGCTAACCTCAACATATGGTGTGCTAGCATTAATCCTAACAGGCTAAAGGAAACCAGCATCACATGATCATTATCCTTATTTGGAATGCAGCAAACTGATGGTTTAAAAAGAAAAATATGGCTAATCACTTCCCCTCTCTCCCTCGCCGTGTGTCCTCCAGATGCCGAAGCTGTGAGTGCGTCCAACACTTCAGCAACGCTTTACACATTTGGCGTTTGGAAAACTGGCCACTGTCTGTCACTCTAATGACACCCGGGTTTAATCTGGTTGGGCGACAGCCAAAAACAGACTGACACGCTCTGAACATGGCACGTGAATGACAAAGTCAGAACTCGGGCCTTTTAGACATGAACCGCCTGGAGCTGTGTGTGAAACACTGTTGATTAACTCCACAGCTATTCGGATGGTTTACCGGGTGGATTAGTTATTAACAATGGATCCCACTTAATGTGGAGTTTTGACACTGGACCTCCTCGAGTGTTTGAAGGCTCTGGCATGGAGAAGCTGGTTTTGGATCTGTGATGATCGCAAATGTTGAGCTATTTTATGAGTTGCTCAGTAGCTCCTGGTTCTATAACGTCAACTGACTGTATAAGACTGTAGAAAGAACATTACTTATAATCTTACACTCCAGTGCTCATGTTAGTTCTCACTCTCCAGTGTTCTGGATTGTTTAAAGACTATAATCACACTCTTGATGTCACCCAAAATGAGGATGGGTTCCCCTTTTGAGTCTGGTTCCTCTCAAGGTTTCTTCCTCATAACATCTAAGGGAGTTTTTCCTTGCCACAGTCGCCACGGCTGCTCATCAGGAGATAAACACACACCGTTTACCTTAACTCTTACATTTCTGTAAAGCTGCTTTGAGACAATGTCTGTTGTGAAAAGCGCTATAGAAATAAACTGGACTTGACTTATTAAGGAAATTTGTATGTTCTTTACATCTTAGAAAAATTGCTAAAAATGGTTCCCAAACATTCTCCTTTCTGTTTTAAGAAGTATTATGAGTAAATACAAGGCATGAAAACCAGCATGAGGAATGTGAGAAAGTCAGACAGCCAACTCAAACACATACTGTACATTTTACTAAAGGGCCTTTCAATTACAATGATTTATGCATTTAAATACTGCTATGAGTACACTTAAACCAAATCCTAACCTGGGGAAATGGTAGTTCAGTGGGCCCTAAATGATTGACCAGAAGGTCAATCATAGGGGGAGCTGCCACTCTTGGGCCCTTGAGCAAGGCCCTTAACTCTCTGCGAGGAATGAATGAAGGTCAGTAACCATAAAAAGAGATCTTGGCTCTTCTAGATTTTTTTTTCTATAGCTACAGAGGAAAAATCTTTTCCTCACAGGGACCAGCCAAATGTCACCAAACATTAATAGCTACATATAAAATATTTTGTAGAGATATTTGGTCCACAGCAATATATAAAAACATGTCTACCCACACACACATCACTAGTCATCACTAGCGACATCATGCTAGCAACATAAACTAGTCAGTGGCTGGGGAAATGTAGCTAATAATGTAAATAGCGCTTAGATTTTCTGGCTTGAATATAGACCACCTGAAACCAAAAAGCTAATGAAAACAGTAGGACATCAGGAATATCAAAATCTGACGGCGTATATTTCTGCTAACAATTCCGGATTTACAGTTATCTAATTCCTGGATGCAATTTAGAATTGAAGGCCTTGCTCAAGGGCTCTGCATCATGGTGGTGCTGGGATTTGAATTTACAACCTTGTTAACCACCAATCCTCTAAAATCACACTTAGCATCAACTGCAAACCAAGTAAGTGTGGGTTTTACCACATAAAAAAACATGAACATTCTCACCATTTCTCACCCCAATTTATCCACAACATACACCTAATCATCACAAAAGTTAAAAGAAGACCATTTGTTACACCAAGCTGTCAGGCACTGAGGTAAATAAGTAGTAAATAAGTAGTACCACCTTAGAAAGTGAACAGGTTCAATCCTACACATGGCAATGAAACACATATACCAACATATCCAGTGAATATCAATAGATGTCGAGTCTACAAATCTCAAAGAACAGATGATTCCTTCATGCCTTCAATCCAATTTCAGATTCTATTCCCCGTGACATTTGCAGGTTTGATGGCCCGCTCTGGAAGGCCAATGAAGACATTTCATCGCGATACAGGTGGCCCGTTCGTCCCACGCGGTCTCGCGTCCCACCCACACCTCCCCCTCGATCGCATAAATCAGAAAATCGATACACGCAGTCAATTACACAGGGAGAGCCGAGAGAAACCATCTCTCTGATGGTCAAATCATGCAGCAGTTATTGGATTAGCGCTACAGGGTGCAGCTGTACATTAATAGTGCCATGAATACTTAATCGAGACTGTCTCAATCCTCGGCTAGCTCTTTTCTGTTCAGGTGTGGAAAACTGAGGTAAAAAAATATGCAGGTAAAAGTATAAAACACTCTTGCTATGTTTTTTCTATTACTTCAACCAACGTAAACCATTTCCACACTCCATCAGCAGCTATAGGCTCGTCTTACTATAACCCTCAAAACCATGGCCGCCTGGAAGACGCCGTAAACATCAGCTACAGCTCGATGAACAGACAAATGGCTTTCTTGCGCTGCGGCACAAATCCTGTTCGAATCGCCGCTGTGGTAGACATAATTCTTCAGAAACACGTGGGCAGCCTAATCACAGTAGATGAAAATTGGTAGGCACACGAGCACAGGGGAAAAAATAAAAACGCCGTTTAGTCAGGTTAACGGTAATAGGTAACCATGGAAACCCAAAAGATCCTGTTTCAAGGGGTCAATGAGAGCCCTTATGGATATGGTTGTACTTTATGGATCTCTAAAAATGGAACTGTAGCTCAATATATCACAGTATTAACAGCCATAATGGTTATAATTGTGATGGATTTGTAATATATGTGAAGGCAGATAGAGAAGATGCAAGTTTTATTTATTTTATTCACTTATTTATTCAAGCCATGCAAACAAAATAACTAACCTATTAAAGGAGATAAAAATCCGACGTAACCAGGAAACAATAACCAGAGCATCAAAACAAAGATTGTGGATAATGATTATGACCATGGGAAGACGAACGTGAGAACAAGAGTGTTGGAAAAGGTGAGATAACACACACAAGTGCTCATTAACCCTAAACATTATTCAGATGTAAACGGCTAGGTTTCTATCTATCTATCCACCCATCCATCCATCCATCCATCCATCCATTTATCCATGTATCCATCCATCTATCTATCTATCCAACTATCAATCCACCATCCATCCATCTATGTTTCATCCATCTATCTATCCATCTCAGAATGAATAACATCTTTACACCCTCTTGGCATCTGGGCAGTTTATGAAGTTGGTTCCAATTAGCCATAGTACAGACGGAATCGTTGATATATGGAATAATAGGAAAACAGAACCAGAATGGCTTTGACCCGAAATATATCTTTACCCTTTTTTGCTACAAAACAACTCCAAGCCATTGAGCTTCCATCTCCATGTTTTTTTAATGTAGGTGTGATGCAGACTGCTAACATCATCTCTCCTGTCCTTCATCTTACATAAGTTCTTCTGTTAGAGCCATAAATGTCACATATGATCTCATTTGTCCACAGAACGTTCTTCCAGTCATTCACGGTCCAATTCTTCATTTTAATGATTAACAACTGTAATGATATTTTGTAGTGGAAACCACTAGAATGTCTGTAAATTTCTATTTTTGTGATGTAAGCTCTACGAACTTCTCCAGCAAACACGGTAAGTGACCGTGTCTGTTATCGTGTGAAATAGAAATAAATCTGATTTTGAACAGCAATCGTCCCGCAGCTGAGGAAGCTATGAAATTCTAACAGCGCCACCTGCAGTACTGGAGCACTGGAAAATGACAAAATGGACCAAGACAGAGCATTTTAAGCTCACACAGATAGTGATGTCTTCACATATGGCCCACAGAGTTTGTAATTAGTCTAGTCAGGCAAATAAAAAAAAAACACATTTCCCAGAACACTAACAGTATGTTTAGTTTCTCAAACTGTTGCTATAATCGTTCAAAGTGGAATCTAATATTCAGAGACCACTTTTTTTTTTTTTCTTTTACTAATGCATCCATAAAATCTTAATTCCGGTAGATTTCATCAACTGACCATTTTCTCCATCAGGCACTAACATCCACTTGACAGTTATTGATGGATAAAGTGGGGAGAAAACACGTCAGTACTAGTGCAAAGTGGGCAGCAGCATGGAAGTCTGGGACGCTCTGTGATGGAGTGATGATGCACGCTGCTGCTGCGTTGATGTGTGAGGTATTCGGTAGATGAAAGGTTACACCGAGCACTTTCCTATAAACGCTGATGTACAGTAGTTTGTAAAAATGTGTGGCACAAATCACTTTCTCTAAAAAAGCTGCCCATTAATCCAATGAGGCTTGATGACTGTGGCATGACTGGAGCTTCATTGGCTGTGTAGTATATATATATATATATATATATATATATATATATATATATATATATATATATATATATATACACACACACACAACCTGAATTCTGGAAATGTTGAGACATTTTTTCTATTTTCATAAAATGAAAACTAAAAGACTTTCAAATCACGAGCCAATATATTTTCTTCACAATAGAACATAGAGAACATAAATGTTTAACAAAAAAAATATTTCACCTTTATACACAAAATGAGCTCATTTCAAATTGAATGCCTGCTGCAGGTCTCAAAAAAGGTGGCAGGGGGGCATGTTTACCTCTGTAGCATCTCCATTTCTTTTCAAAACAGTTTGAAGACATCTGCTGTTGGAATTTGGTCTCATTCATGCCTGATATGGGCTTCCAGCTGCTAAAGAGTTTGTGGTCGTCTTTGGCGTATTTGGCGCATCATTAAACGAAGAAGGTTCTCTATAGGTGAAAGATCTGCAGGACAATTCAGCACCCGGACTCTTCCACTACGAAGCCATGCTGTTGTAATAGCTGCAGTATGTGGTCTTAATTATACAAGGCTTTCCCTGAAATAGATGATGTCTGGAGGGGAGCGTATGTTGCTCTAAAATCTTTATATACCTTTCAGCAATCATAGTGCCTGCCAAAACATGCAAGCTGCCCATACTGTATGCACTTATGCACACCATTCCAGTTAAGATGCTTGCTTTTGGACCGAACGCTAATAACAGGCTGGAAGGTCCCCCTCCTCTTTAGCCCGGAGGACACGCTGTCTGTGATTTCCAACAAGTATGGCAAATTTGGACTCATTTAACCATAGAACACTTTTCCATTTTGAAACAGTCCCTTTTAAATGAGCCTTGGCCCACAGGTCACGAAGGCACTTCTGGACCATGTTCACATATGGCTTCCTTTTTGCATGATAGAGCTTTAGTTGGCATCTGCAGATGGCACGGCAGATTGTGTTTACCGACAGTGGTTTCTGGAAGTATTTCTGGGCCCATTTAGTAACGTCAATGGCACAATCATGCCGATGACTGATGCAGTGTCGTCCGAGAGCCCGAAGACCACGGGCATCCAACAAGGGTCTTTGGCCTTGTCCCTCACACACCGAGATTTTTCCAGTCTCTCTGAATCTTCTGATGATGTTATGTACTGTAGATGATGAGATTCGCAAAGCCTTCCACAATTATTCCACAATCGTTTTACACACATTCATTCACAGATTGGAGAGCCTCTGCCTATCTTTACTTCTGAGAGACTCTTCCTCTCTAAGACATCCCTTTTATAGCTAATAATGTAACGGACCTGATGTCAATAAAGTTTGCTAGATGCTCTTCCAGCTGAATATTTTCAGCCCTTTGTCGCCCCAGTGCCAACATTTATGAGACCTGTAGCAGGCATCAAATTAGAAATGAGCTAATTTTCTGCAAAAACTTCTCAGTTTTAACATTTGTTATGTTCTATTGTGAATAAAATATTGAATAATGTGATTTGAAAGTCTTTTAGTTTTTATTTTTTCAAATTCAAAAAAACGTCCCAATATTTCCGGAATTCGGGTTGTATATATATATATATATATTATATACACATACACACTGTGTGTGTGTGTGTGTGTGTGTATGTGTGTGTGTGTGTGTGTGTGTGTGCTTTTTCCTTATAACAAAATGATTCATTTAGTAATCAATTAATCTGCTAATTATATTCCTGATTAAAGCCGCAGGGATGAAATGAATTGACTTTACACTAATGAGTGCAAGTGTCACTAATCAATGGATAGAAATCCTCAGCACTGACTTCTTAAAACGTTTGCAGGAAAATATAATCAAGCCGTCATAACATGCTGAATTTAGATGTTGTTTAAAGGAAATATATCGTTTTATATACCGTGGGGCCTAAAAGTCTGGAGTCCACTTCTAAAAATATCTCCATTATCCGATTATTACTACTATTAATCTATTATTAGATTATAATTTAATATAAACATTCTATTGGCAATGAATTAAGTGATCAGTAGGACCTTTACATTTATTTACATTTTAAATAGGGACCTAAAAATATTGCCATATTGTGTACAAAAATGATATCATCTCTGTACAGGCAAAAGTATCGGGACACCCGACTTTTCCAGCCATATGTGGTTCTTTCCCAAACGGTTACCATAAAGTTGGAGGCACGACATTGTATAGGATGTCTTAATGCTGTATCATTCCATTTTCCCTTTATTTGAACTAGGAGACCCAAACCTGTTCCAGCATGACAATGCCCCTGTGCACAAAGCCAACTTCATGAAGGTATGTTTCACATAGGGTTTGGAGTGGAAGATCTCTTGCTATAGAGCCTCAAACCTATTGAACACCTTTGGAATGAATTGGAACTCCGACTGAACTCAGGCCTCATCACTTCACCTACATCAGTCCCTGACTTAATGAGCTGAATGAGGACAAATCTCCACAAACACACTTTAAAATCTAGTGGAACATCTTCCCAGAAGAGTGGAGGTTATTATAAGAATAACTTTGAACTAAATGTGGAATTTGAGGTTTAAAAAAACACATACAAATCTTATGGTCAGGTTCACAAATTTTTTCTAAAAAATATTAATTTCCAGATTTAAATGGAAACATTTTGAATGTTCTGTCAGACTTTTGGTCCTCACTGTGTCTCATTATATAATTACATTAATACATTATGTAATGCCTTCAAAATTTATGTAACAACGGCAGATAATCGATATTCCAAATGGTTTTTTATCTTGAACCTTTAAACTTTGAGACAAAAATGAGCAAGTCTTCCTAATTAGAAGCTTCGAAGCTTCTACTACAGCAAATGTCACGTCGTGAGTGGAGCCGAAACCGAGAACTCGTGTGTCCATTCTCGAGACAGCGCTCGATAATAGCGCCTGATGAGAACGAGGAGTGCGTTTTATACAGGTTGTTGGAATAATGATTGTGTTTTTCGCAGACAGTAACATTCGGAGCAAGAGTCTCGAAGGCGCAGCGTGGCGAAGGTCACTGCTCAGGAAATGTCATCGAGAAATTGGTTGTGAGTGAGAAAAAAATAACTATTTGTATAACAGAATGTTTCTTTAGCAACTAGACAGTTGTATAGCAGATGCTCCAAAAGGGTTTAAAAAATTGTATTGTTCATATGGAGAAGACTTTTTTTGCCTTCTATAGGAGACATTTATTTAATTATTATTTGTGAAAAGAGTCTCAGGGGTCTCAAAATAGGAGTTTATGCCTTTTTTCTATAATATGATCGCAAATGTTGAGCTATTTTATTAGTTGCTGAGTAGCTCCTAGTTTTATAACCACAAATGACTGTAAAAGACCAAAATCATTACTCATAATCTTACTCTCCAGTGCTCATGTTAGTTCTCACTCTCCAGTGTTCTGTATTGTTTAAAGACAATGATCACACTCTTGGTGTCACCCAAATGAGGATGGGTTCCTCTTTTGAGTCTGGTTCCTCTCAAGGTTTCTTCCTCATAACATCTAAGGGAGTTTTTTCTTGCCACAGTCGCCACGGCTGCTCATCAGGGATAAACACACATCGTTTACCTTAACTGTTAAATTCTGTAAATCTGCTTTGAGACAATGTCTGTTGTGAAAAGCGCAATAAAAATAATGTGGACTTGGCTTGACTTTTTCCAAATTAATGGCAAGCTGTGTTTTTTAAATGTTTATCCATTAGTTTTTTAAATAGAGAGAGAAAGACAATGCCGGCAAAAAAGAATGACTGTTGCTATAATGTCTTAAAGTGATAAAGTGATAAGAACTGACTTTTCCCTTGAATGATCTAGAACAGAGGTACCCAATACGCCGCTCGCGATCAAAGGTAGTGTGTGTAGATTGCATGAAATTTTAAAAAAATCTATATTTATTTATCCATTTTTATAGTAGGTAGATAATTAATATATATGATAATTATTAAAAATGAAAATCATTAGATTGAAACTGGTAGAATTTGGTGTGGATTTGCTTGGTTTGAATAAAAACCTGCACCCACACCAGACTATTGTGGACGCCTCTGGTCTAGAACATTCCATCCACCTTCCCACATCGTATTTCCGGGGTATAAACAGAACAAAACACTAACAGACCAAAGTAACGGATGGTAAATGAACAGTACATTGCATTGGATTTGAACAGGTGCTGGTTCTATAAGGAGACATTTCTGTGGCATTTTTCCTAAAGGAGCCTCCAGTTCCTTTAAAACAGATAATTGTGGTTTAGAAACACCAAGAGCAGTGTCTTATTAGCTTCATGAGTGGAAAGTTAAGGGTCACTAACTAGGTACTAACTAATTTCATAGAAAATTGAAATGGGGAAAGACACACCTAACAGAAGAATATGTTAAATTGAATGGATAATGTAGTGCAGAGTGTGTGTGAGTGTGTGTAGCAGCGGACCAGCATTAGCATTCAATTTACAGATCTAATATTAGAAAACTGCAGATACAGACACAACTGGGACTCCAGGCAGCTCCACAATTTCATTCAGAAAGCAGAAAAAGGACACACCCTACGAGCACAGCCTCAGCCGTCTAATTAGCCAAGTGGGTCAGTAGGCCAAGGTCAGACTGTCGGTGCTGTTAGCGTTCATGTGCCACTATTTCACCTTAAATGGAGGAAGTGGGTGGAAAAAAGGAAGGAAAAGTGATTATCAGGAAGAATACAGAGTGCGAGCTGATTCAGAATCACACCCTTCAGCATGGCCCAGATTAACAGAGCCATTAATCTTCAGCAAAAAATCACTGACTTTAACAAGACACGCAGTGACGCACCGTGTTTGACAAATCCCAGGCTTAAAAACTGGACACCAAGCCAGGAAAAGTTGAGTTTGTGCCAATCACACACACACACACACACACCATACACACACACACACACACACACACACACACACACACACACACACAAACACACACACACACACACACCATACACACCACACAATAACACACATACAAACACACACCACACAAACACACACACACATACAAACACACACACACACCACACAAACACACACACCACACACACACATACAAACACACACACAAACACATACATACATACACACACACACACCACACAAACACACACCACACAAACACACACATACCACACAAACACACACACAAACACACACACACATCACACAAACACACACACACACACACGGACACCATACACACCACACAAACACACACATACAAACACACATACACACCACACACATACATATATATATATATACACACACACACACACACACACACACACACACACACACACACACACACACACACACCACAAAAGAAAGAAATAAAGAAAGAAAGCAAGAAAGCAAGAAAGAAAGAAAGACAGTAGAACTTAAACAATGTGTTCATGTTAACACGTGTCACGTCTGAAACAGACAGAAGGGCCCTCTGAGCGCAGACGTGCGTCTCTGAGTGTGTGGGATGGACCATATTGATGTTTGTGTGAGTGACAGACTGTATAGTCTCATCAGTGAGTTCTCAGTTGGTCCTGCACACGCTGTCGTCCTCACAACTGCTTTTATTTCATCATTTATCAGCCACTAATAGAAACATTTACTCAGCTGGCACTTATTATTCCACTGCACATCAGTGAAAACTCCGACAAGTCCATTTCTCAGTCTCCTGTATGAAAATGAAATCTGAATATCCTGCTCACACACCGTTCACAACCAAAATGGATAGGTTTCATTACACGTACACTGCCTGACACACACACACACACACACACACACACACACTGCGCTTACACACATTTGTCAACTCATTTGTAAGGCAAGATGTCTTGTTTTCAACAAAACAATTACTGTTACAATCCTGTAGGTTATAAAAACAAAATATCCAGGAGCGCCCAGATGTTGGATTCTACTGTGTTTGTGCAATTGTGTGTTATAATGAATTATACTGCAGCGCTGTCCAATTCTGAAAAAAAAGGCTTGTTATAACTTCTGACGAATCATTTTGATAATGTTAACATTTCTATAGTAACAGTAAATACAGTGTGTGAGAGAGAATTGCCAGTTGCCACAACCTTTATGGAAGGAGTGTTTGGTAATTTTTTTATAAAAGAAGGAAGGAAGGAAGGAAGGAAGGAAGGAAGGAAGGAAGGAAGGAAGGAAAGTGAACAGCAAGGCAATACAGACAAAAAAATAAGTCAGCAAGAAAGAATGACAAAAGAATGAAAAGACAAGAATAGAATGATAAAGGGATAAAGAGCAAGATAAGAAGGAAGAAAGAAAAGAAATGGTGGATGGAAGAATAAAATGACAAGTAAGAAAATAGGAAGTGCAGGGAGAAGGAGGAAGGAAGGAAGGAAGGAAGGAAGGAAGGAAGGAAGGAAAAAGTGTGTGTACTGATAAGGCACCAAGATTACAGACAGTAGTGCATGTGAGTGAGTTAATAAAAGCACGTGAGGGTAGCAGACGTGTCATCATTTCATTAAGAATGGCTTAACCAGATCTCTCTCTCTCTCTCTCTCTCTCACACACACACACACACACACACACACACACACACACACACACACACACACACACACACACACACACACACACACATTCTCACAATTTTCCTTTCACCTTTTTATGTCCTGAAAAGGCTTTTGGCAACCCTGTGTGTGTGTGTGTGTGTGTGTGTGTGTGTGTGTGTGTGTGTGTGTGCGTGCGTGCGTGCGTGCGCGCGCGTGCGTGCGTGCGTGCGTGTGCGCGTGTCCAGGCTTGTGGAGGTGTGGAACAGTGTGAGGGACATTTCTGTTTTTAGAATAGATTTGCTCATCTCATCTCGAATGTTTGCGCAAACGAGCAAACCACCAGTGATTGTGGGAAAATTCTCATTGTCAGTCTTTCACTTTCACACGTGCAGTTGCCTGAGTACAGAGCCGTTACTGTGCCCTACACACACGCTCCAAACAAGTCTCAACACCAGGGTGTGTGTGTGTGTGTGTGTGTGTGTGTGTGTGTGTGTGTGTGTGTGAGTTAATTGATTTAGGTGACTAAGTGTATGACTGAAATGTCACCTCTTGAATGCAATGTAACTCACCTCTTAGCATCAACACACACACACACACACACACACACACACACACACACACACACACACACACACACACACACACACACACAGAAAAATTTAAATGTAAGAAAGAAAGAAAGAGTCTTTACTTGTCATGTATATTCCAGTGATGTTATTCTCTATATACTATGATACAGTGCTCCTAAACCAGAGAAGGTTAAGGGCCTGGTTCAAAGGCCCAAAAGTGGCAGCTTGGCAATGCTGGGGCTTAAACCCTCAAACTTTAAATCTGTGACCCAGATCCCTAACCAGTGCAGTTTCTTTTATATATAAAGATTTTATGCCCAAACAAAGAAATTATTATTATTATTATTGATATTATTATTTTTATTTTTGATGATGATGATGATGATGATGTTATTATTTTAATGATTATTATGATTGTTGTTATTGTTGTAACCAGGTAGCAGGCACTTTATTGGAGCTGAAGAATGTTGTATGCTGCTGTATGGCATGACGCCACTGAACAGGAGGCACAATAAAGACAGTTTATAATCTCATCTGCAACGTCATGAATATTTCATCATCTCGCCTGCTACGAAAATGAAGCCTTTAATAGTTGCTTTGCAGAACGGAGCTCAGCGGGGCTTCTGCACACGCCCTTCTGTCTACCAAGTCCAACACGTCCACCATGTCCAACACATCTGTCTTATTTCTCAATAATTCATGCTAGAAATGGACTTTTGCTTTTATAGAAAGTCCCAAGAGAACAAATGTGTGTGTGTGTGTGTGTGTGTGTGGTGTTATATTGGTGTAAGATGTGATGTCAAATCCCAGAGTTTCTTTTTCTTTCTTTCTTTTCCCTAATTCCCTTCCCTTTCACCCTTCCTTCCTTTTACCTACTTTATTTGATGAACCTTTCTTACTTTTCTCTTCTTTCTTTCCTTCCTTTTTTTTTATTTCTGCTACCCTTCCTTCCTTCCTTTCTTCCTTTTATCGTTCATTTTTCTTCTTTCCTTTCGTCATTTTCCCTACTTTTCATTGTCTCTCTCTCTCTTTCTTTCTCTCTCTCTCTCAGGAGCACCATCATGCAGGAACAGATCTGGGTCTCAACTCAAGTGAAGGGAAAGTGTCATTCCACAGACATTCCACAGACAAATGAATTTTCTTCAGTACGTGTATGCGGTTATAGATATAATATATTAAACTTGTAGAGCAATCAGACCGATTTCTCCTTAACTGCCTATAAAATAAATGAACAGCCCACAGACATTAATAAAAACGTCTTATGAACCAGTTTGAAGAGAGAAACTGGGGTTTAGCTGACCAGATTACAGGAGAGTAAAGACAATGTTAAGTCAAATCTTTAATGTCACTTAAGCAGTAATTCAGTAAATAATTAATGAGGGGAGAATGAAAGATTAATCAGCCTTCAGGCGAGACTTCACGTCAATAACACAAGGGTCTGTATTAAGGACAAGGTCGAGATGCCAGAAGCAGCAGGATGACGAGCGAATCCTGAGCTGTGATCTGCACAACCGCAAACATCCTTCACATCGAAGAGTTTCGAAAAGATTTGCTGAAATTGCTCTTACGCACTTTAGTCTACGTCCAAACTCAGTACAGGAATTTAATATGCTCGTATTAACGTTAACCACAGCCATGCTACCTTTACGATATTACTGTCCCCTAATTGCATAAACATCGCAGACACATCTGCATAGCCAGCATAATCTGACTGATCTGCTACAAATGAGGGAAAGATAGAAATTTGAAAACTGCACCATCAACAGCACTTATTATATTAGGAGGATATGCGCCGACATCCATCTTCCTCAGAGATGTAAACGAGACGTCAGCACGCCGGCTTCTTAAAGACCAGTTGCAGCACATTACACTCAGGAGATGCTGCTTCGCAGTCGTGTTCAGATGTTTCCTGATTACTGAGTTTTATTCTGCATCCATCATAAATAGCTCCCTACAGCACAACCCCATGCAGAAGACACAGGAAGTGAAATCAATCAGTAATGATAATGTAGAATTAGCTGGTAAAAGAACAGACAGACAGACAGGGAAAGACTAACGGACAGACAGACAGACATACAGGGAAAGACTCACAGACAGAAAGACAGGCATGATTGTAGAAAGCCACTAATAAAAGTGCAGAAGTATCTGGTAGACAGACATGCACGCACATATAGAGAGCCAATTAAAACGTAAAAGGTAGCCAGTAAAATAACAGACCAACAGAAACAGACAGACAGAATATGGAGAGCCAATAATGAAAGTGTACAGTAAATGTACGTGGTAAATAAACAGACCGACAGAGTTTTGGATAAACAGTAGTGAAAGTGTAAAGGTAGCTGGAAGACAGACAGACAGACAGACAGACAACATGTGGACAGACAGTAAAGAAAGTGTAAAGGTAGCTGGTAGACAGACAGACAGACAGACAGACAGACAGACAGACAGACAGACAGAGTGGACAGACAGTAATGAAAGTGTAAAGGTAGCTGGTACACAGACAGACAGTATTGAAAGTGTAGAGGAAGTTGGTAGGCAGACAGACAGACAAACAGACAGACAGACAGAGTGTGGACAGACAGTAATGAAAGTGTAAAGTTTGTTTACAGACATACAGAGTAATCTAATAATCAACTATTAGACAGACAGACAAACAGGCAGACAGACAGCCTGTAATAAAAGTGTAGGAATAGCTGGTAGACAGACAGACAGACAGACAGACAGACAGACAGACAGACAGACAGACAGACAGAGTAGGAGTCGCTGGTAGACAGACAGACAAACAGAGGAGTAGTCCACAGCCAGTAATGAACATTTAGAGTGAATGATAGACAGACAAGCAGACATGCTGATGGACAGACAGGCAGTGTGGACCACTAGTAATAAAAGTGTAGAGGTATACAGATTATTGATGGACAGGTACAGATAGACAGAAAGAGAGATAAACCCTTTGGATTCCAGCACAACCACACGCAGGCATCCTGATACAGGAAGTGACCTCACTATGCCGTAATAAAAGAAACAGTAATAAATGCACAGAGATGGCTGACAGGGAGACGAGCAGACTGACAGCCAGACAGATGAAGATAGACACATTTTATATACAAACAGATCGACAGACACGTGGACAGAGACACGCAGACAGAATGTGGACAGCCAGGAATGAGACTGTAATGCAGCTGAAAGAGTACGATGGACAGATAGAAAGACAGATGGACCATCACGCAAGCAGGCAGGCAGAAAGATAAACCCAGACATAGACAAATAACGATAGAATGTTCGGGAACAAAAGAATCGGAACTAAAAGTTAAAAAAAATGATATTAATAAACATGTTTAGATCACAGACATCACATTCACGTCTTTGGGATGTGGGAGCTGCATAGAGGCATGGGAATGCAGAACAAACACACACACACACACACACACACACACACACACACACACACACACACACACACACACACACACACACACACACACACCTGCTCTCAGGAGCACCCCTAGACCATGGCACAGGCTTCTGCATACATTTACATTGATTTCCATAAATACTAAATTAATTTTTTTTCCCTTCTTTTTTTATATTATTACTACTTTAATAAATGTAATTTCGAATATCAGTCTTAACACCAGGGGTCATGCAGTGTTAAGTCGTGAACAGCACAGTGGGGGGGGGGGGGGGGGGTCGCGGATGAATCATTATTGCCTGTAATCCAGTAAAGATTTGGAGAGGGGTCAGAGGTCAAGCAAGAGTAACAACAAAGTAGTGGATGTTTAATCTTACAAAAGCCTTCTGGAAAAAGAAAAAGAAAACACCAGCAGATGACAAAACCCAGGTGATCAATTTTACACGGTAGCTAATAACCGGTAGGTGAGTGAGAACATTTTTGATTGTAATGATCCAGTATTTAATCATCTTCTTCAGTCCCATGATGAAAAAGAAAGATATGAAAAAAATCTATATATAATGCAGAGATAGCTGGTAGACAGACAGACATATAGACAGACATATAGACAGACAGTATTGGAGCTGGTAGACAGACAGACAAATAGACAGACAGTATTGGAGCTGGTAGACAGACAGAAACACGTTGTATATACACCAATCAGACATGACATTTTGGCATTATGGCCGCTAAAGTAAACTGATTATCTCTTCATCATGGCACCTGTTAATGAGTGGGATTTATTATTAGGCAGCAAGTGAACATTTTGTCCTCAAAGTTGACGTGTCAGAAGCAGGAAAAATGGGCAAGCGTAGGATTTGAGCGAGTTTGAGGAAGGCCACATTGTGATGTCTAGACGACTGGGACTGTTTTTGCCATACTTTTGTTATTATTGATCATATTTATTATTTATTCCTAAATCTGAGGATAATAATACTACTACTAATAATAATTTTAATAATATCATTTGATGCAAAAATTCGACATGCTTATATCTACATCACATTTAATAATAAAATACATTTTATTTTACAAGAATACTGTACATTGTATTTTAAATAGAATTTTTATTTATTATATATGATGAAGAAGTTCATAAAAAGCAATAATTAATTAAATAAGTGATTTCATATCTAGAGGATTTTAAAAAAATGCTTCAGAATAAAACCAAATGAAAAAAAAAAATACATAAAAAAAAAAATAATGGAAAAAAAAAAAAACCTAACTAAGCAACACACTTTTTAAGAAAGACGACCCCTAGCATTTCTCACTCCTGACTGCTTACACCTGACAGATCCTTCGCTCGTTCAGCGATGCAGGAATCCATTCATTTCTCTCTCTATTTATTGTCTTTCTTTGCATACATCCGTGCGCCGTCCCTCTGAGGGTGATACTGAAGCAGAGCGGACAATAGCACAGCGCCAGGCCATTGTTTCAGCAGAAAGGACGTGTACAGTCTGCCACACAAAGCCGTCTATCGTTTCAGCCAGAAAAGCGAATGAAAAAGAAGCCGATAATAAAGACTGTCTGCTCTCCAGACAAAATCCTAATTCTAATTAAATGTACCAACCAGTGTTACACGTTGTGCGTTTGTGAGGGTGCGCGTGAGCGTTTTGCTTGCACCTTTTGACGTTCGCGGTCTGTTGCGTTTTCTTAAAAAAACAAACAAAAAAAAAAACCTATTGTGTTGATTCGACCAGACAGCTCACATATGGCCGAGCGTGCTCATTCAGACAGGTGAACAGATTCCCCGAGCTTTGAAAGGAAGTAATTAAACGACCGCCATCAGAACAAACACACAATGAGCAGCTGCGTGCAGCACAATGAAGGCTCACGTGCAACTCAAATAAAAAAAAAAAAAAAAAAAGAAAAAAAAAATTGAAATCTATTTCCATTTCCATTTCTAGCATATTTGATAAAGATTTCTCTATATATAATTTCTGGATGCCTAACTAACTGTCCTTGATCTAGATTTCATCTCTCACTGCTGTTATAGTATCATTCATTCTTCTGGGAAGGTTTTCCACTAAATTCTGGGGTGTAGCTATGTAGGTTTGTGATCATTCAGCTACAAGAGCATGAGTTTAGGTGAGGAGTTCTGCACTGAGGTTCATCCAAAAGGTGTTCAGCGGGGTTGAGGTCAGAGATCTGTGAAGGACACTTTCACTTGGAGCTCGCCTTTGTGCACAAATTACACTGTACAGGCTGGAAGCCTTTTATTTCCAGGAAAATGATAATGCTTGAGCATCTGTACGATCAAGTGCTTTCGACTAATTAGCAGCTGTTTAGTAGCATTTAATTCAAAGACGTGTTTTGTATCTCATTCAATTAATATCTGTTTACTGTAGACTAGGGATGGCAGATTGGTGCATCTGCATTAAGGTTAACTATGTGGTGCAACGACTGAATACAAGTTTCACCTCCCGATGTTCAATAACCCAAGTGCCGTGATCTTCTGAGCTCCATGTCAGTGTTCTAACTGCAGTGGTGATAAATAGATCAGCAGAACAAAGCCAAGAACCCACGAACGCGCTCCGAGTAAGAACAGCGAAGCTAGCGTATAACGACATGCATGTTTTATATATATATATATATATATATATATATATATAAAATGCAGTGTTAGAAAACATTGCCATTTAACTACAGTACAAAGGAAATCCAAATAAAAGATCTCTGAACCATACTAAAGGGATGAAACGCCATTCCAGCAACAAACTGGAAAACCATCTTGCTGGTACACCAGGATGCTGGACGACGTTATGCCATTTTGGCCAAAGTGGGGAAAAAAAAATATAAAATACTAGATTAAGTACCAAAATCTTACCAGCCATCATCTTCTGAGCCTCGTAGGGCTCCATGTAGCCATCGTTCTCCACCGGTTTCTCCACGCTGCCCTGAGTGCCACCTGCTTGATCGGCAGCATCAAAAGGGTCTGCGTAGTCCTCCAAGATGATGACCTGCAGAGAAGAGCATGCAAGTGTGAGTTTGAGAGGATCGTGCGTGTGTGATCTTTTAGAAAGCCCTGCTGTGAGGTCATCTCCCAAACTGTGCACAGAAGGAAGAGACAGCAGAGTCGAAAACAGAGCCAGGAGATGAGGATTAAGGTCAGGGCACGAGGGAAAACGCAGTACACGCGAATGATTTGAACCCCTTCTGAATTTAAAACCCTTCTCTGATTAGTATTCAGGTATTCGTCATTAAAAAGAAGTGAATCTAATAGGATGTGATGCGTTATTATGGGTTTTGAAAGGAAAAAATTTGGAGCTGTTGATTGGTCCTGGGTGTTTGAGGGGTTACACATCTTGGGTTTGCCTCGCTGCCATGCTTTTTTTTCCACGAGAATGAAACCGAACACTAATCGTCTCTGCCTTTCAAAAACATTTAATTTCCAAAGTAGAGAACTTCATTATGAAGGGATGCATAAACAGCCTCAAGATGTGTGTGCGCGCGAGTGTGTGTGTGTGTGTGTGTGTGCGCGCGCATGAGTGTGTGTGGGCACTATACAGGCTGTCGGGATGAAATTCATTCTCCTAATGCTATTCCAATTTTCATAATATTTGTGCATCCGACGGCCACATTTGAAAAGAATCCACTGGATGTTGCCTAATAGAAACATTTGTTTTCCTCGATTTGTGTTTTTGCTAAAACAGGAAAAAGCTTTTAGATATTTAACGGTTCCAAATATCTCTCAAAAGACGAGAGCTCTACAGCAGGCCCTTTAAAATGTGTAAAGCGTATCTTCATGGAGTTTGCGTTGTGTACAGGGGCGTGTCATGCTGGTGCAGGTTTGGGTCTCTTAGTTCAAGTGAAGGGAAAATTTAAACGCTACCACATCGAAAGATGTACAATTGTGCTCCTACAACTTTGGGGACAGTTAGCAAGACCACATATGGCTGGAAAAAGTCGGATTAAATGCGAATGTTTCAGCATGGCAATACCCCTGTGCACAAAGTGAGCTCCTTGAAGATATGGTTTACATGCTTTGTTGAAAAAGATCTTGAGTGGTCTGCTATAGAGCTCTGATCTCATCTCTACTGAACACTTTTGGGATGAAGGTAAACGCTGACTGCACCCCAGGTCTCCTCACCTCTCATACATCAGTACCTGCATTTTGTAACACCCTTGTGGCTGATGAACATGAATATCCATAAACACACTCCGAAAAATCTTGTGGAACATCTTCCCTAAAGAGTGAAGGGAATTATAAGAGCAAATTGGGACTAAAAGTGGAATTCAATGCTTAGTAAAAAAACAATAAAAATTACTATGGGTACAATAATTAAAAACATTAGAATTAATTTTATTGCATCCTTGTGATGTGAATTTTGGCCTTCAGTGGTTCAGGTAATACGAGCACATGAAATTACACGCTCATCAATATTCATGTTCGTTCGAAGATTATATCCGTAATTTATTTAAATAAATAAAGTCGAATGCAACCGTAGGACGGAACTAATGCGCGGATATATAATGTCTTTTTCCAGACTGTTATTTCCTGAGGTGATTAATAACCCATGCTTTAGTGTCATTAGGGCTTTGCATGATTGTAGCCTTCTGTTCGTCCTCCAACTTGACTAAATTCTGCTCCCGTTTCGGCTAAAAGCGCCGGCCCGATACAAAGACGTAAATGTTAGCAAAGAAAAGAGATACGCAGAGCCTAATGCACGACAAAGCGGTGTAGCTTCCTCCTCGGCGTTCAAACTGCGAAGCACAAAAACAGGCTTTGGCAGCGATTCAGACCTAATTGCAGGTCTTGTTGTTTTTTTTAAGGCTGTTTCATGGTGAGGATGGTAATTAGCTGGACATCCTGGGCCGTGGATGCAAACAAAAGGTCCTGAATTTCATTCATTACCTCAGTCTCTATCTCATGAATTTCTTTGACACCAGACAGCTGTAATCAGCTCCGCACTAAAGCAGCAATTTGGAATAGTTTCCACCCTACGTTTATTCGTTCCGAGCCTTAGATAACTGTCAGCTAGCAAACAAATAACCATGCTCTGGTTTTGGAATGTATAAAGTATGTCAAACTTACATAACGTGCGGTTTTCGTGCGTTTGCTAGCAGTTCCGAAGCGACAAAATAAGTCTTTTTTTTTTTCTCTCGGATTTGAATGATGCATTGATTTATGAATAAAAGAACACATTTGATAGACGTTTAGGAAACAAATGAGTCACTGAAACCACCACGGTTGCGGTGCTAATCATGGGTCGGAAAATGCGAGACGTCGGTAAACTGGCCTTCTGTGAACGTGAAGTCAAGCTCATGCCATCTGCTGAGCTGGACACGGAATCAAGAGTTTGGAAAGTGACCGAGAGTTCGCCGTGTTTTCCGCATTTTTCCAGAGAGTTCACGCAGAGTCCAGGGCAAAGCAAGCAGAGCAGGAATTTCAGGTATAGAAAGAATGCAACAGGAAAATACATCAAGGGAAGCATGAAAGCCATGCAGACCTCTTTGAATACGACAAACTGAAAAATGGCAAGTGTGCCTAATCCCTGCTCTTTTTTTTTTTATAATGAAAAAAAGAGAAGAAAAAAAATCGCTGTACAAAAACAGCATTTTTTTTCAGTTTCTTAAATGTCAGGGCGGGGGGGAAAAAAAATGCATTCATGTTCTTCCGTGGGAGGTAGATTTGATGGGCAGGTTTGTGTAAAACAACATGTGGGAAGACTCGGTGATTAATGAGGAGGAAATCAAAGAACTGCTGTTCATTTTCTTTATCAAATCATGTGCCAGTTTATTGTCCCGACTTCATTATGTCATTTTTTCCCTCGCTATTATGACAGGTTAGATCTGACCTTTATTTCTAGGTCACTGAAGCACGAATAATAATAAAGTGCACATCCAAATCTTAAATATCGTTCCAGAACTGTTTGAGTGAAAACCAGCTCAGATTCATAAAGAGCCAAAAGGTACATTTATGACTTGTATAAGGCTATTTGCCATTTTCAATTCTAATTCTCTATTTAAAGTTTTTTTGTACTTGAATGCTTTCTTTCCATATCCCAGAGATTTTAGGAAGCTGGGGTCGAAGATGATACAGCAGCCCTAAAGCACAAGGGCCTTGCTCAAGGGCCCAAAAGTGGCAGCTTGGTAATACTGGTTCTTAAACCAAACAGTAACCCGTAGCCTTAACCTCCCCAGGTGTTGGTTCATTTTCTGTAACAGCAAAAATAGCAAACAACAGCTTCATTTTACATTTATGGGATTCGGCACACACCATTAACCAAAGCAACTTACAATTATCTCAAATGTATTAAACTGAACAGTCTAGGGTTAGGGGCCTTAAAAATGTGCCCCGCAGTGGAAACATGGAAGTGCTGGGGCTTGGCCTGCCAAAATCTTACCTACTTCCCATCAGCTGCAAGGCGAGTTTTAATGCAATGGTTGTCTATTATTTGTCTAGTAACAGTTTCAACTGTCTAAGCACTTAAATGGTAGAGTAGAAAAATACATGTGGTGTTATTTTTTAAGAGAGAGAGAAAGAATCAGGGTCTTTTGAGAAAATAAACTTTATAGCTGCTTTAATGTAAGTCAATGATACCAAAAATACGGGAGCCGTAAATCTGTACACATGCAGTAGTATGATAAATTATGATAAACTTCACTCCGAAACATTCCAAAGAGCAGTTTCATAAGAACAACAAAAAAATATATATACAAATTGACATGGCTTTAATGTTCTAATCATTCTGATTTCATTCTGTGGCATGGTGTAGGAGCTCCAGCGGAGTTTCTAAGGTGGTAAATAATAAAATGTCCACAAATACAATGTAAAAAAAACTGCCCCGTAATGTGAATGATAACAAGAACAAACCTTAAACATAACTATATGACAAATACGTGCTTCGAACATGAAATAAATTGTTAGTAATGGCAAAATCGGGAAAGAACTCGCTGATTATTTTCTTATTCTTTTCCTGGAACAGCAAATCTCACCATGTTTGATTCTGAACAAATAGTGAGTCAGTCAAAAGGATCGCTAATCTTCATGTTTAGTCCTGGGCATCTGCAGCGTGGGCAGAGACAGGCATTCCAGGCAGTCAGAGCTCCAACACTCCCTTCTAATCCTCCTCCATGGCACAAACCCACAAGAATTAGGCTTAACTGATGATATGCATAGACTATAAATACACTTTATTTTAATAGGAACACCTGTACATATTAATGCAAAAATCTAATCAAGTGTCTAAAGTTTTAGGTAATGTTCATAAAATCAGAATGAGGGAAACTGTGATCTCGGTGACTTAAGTGCAGCATGGTCGTTGGCGCCAGATGGGCTGGTTTGAGTATTTCAGTAACTAAAAATCTCCTGGGATTTACACACGGAACAGCATAGAGTTTACACACAACAGCTGATAATTGGTGTTCCTCCTTCTCTCTGTTGACTCCTGAGATACCAGTGATCCTGACCTATTCTGCTCTCCAGACCTTCCTGTTCCATCCTGATGCCCTGCTTCTGATGCCACTTGCTGCTGCTGAAAATTGCCTCCACATACATACCTAAAGATTCCAATTCATTCCAAATTTGGTCAAATGTGGTTAGAGCTGTATAGCAGGCTATTTAAGATCTTCAACTCCTTGTAAATTTCATGAATTTTCGCTAGGATGAATAAATTGATCTAATTAAACCATATCTTAATGGAGATTGTTCTTTGTGAACAGTGGCACCGTCACATTGGAACAGGTTCGGATCTCTTAATTAAAGTGAAATTTTGATGCTACCACCTCCAGAAACATCTTACTGAACTTTGAGTTTGGTAACGAACCACGTATGACTAGAAAAGTCAGGTGTCCCAGTACATTTGTCTCTACAATGGGTATAATATTGCTGTAGATTGAACTACTCAGAAACCATAAAGATAACTTTGGACAACAATGAACACAAGCAGTTATGGTACAATTGCTTAGAACTGCTTTTTCATTACATTCAAGCCTCCATAAAAAAACAACAAAAAAAATAAAACACTATTTAATAGCTGTAATGAATATCCTAGTTACACAATGGCACTTTTTAACACAGAGTACACATTTACAGAAGGGAATTATTCATAATCGCACTATCCAATGTCACCCAGATAAGCATGGGTTCCCTTCTGAGCCGAGGTTTCTTCCTCATATCATTTCAGCAAGCTTTTCCGCTCAGGCGTCACTTCTGGTTTGCTCATTGTGTGTGTGTATATATATATATATATATATATATATATATATATATAAAATGTGGTTAAACAAAAAGAATGAACCGATATTTTGACGCATTGCATTCAATTCTTAAGCATAGTCATGAATTGAGTCAGTAGCCCTTTGAAATAGAATTGATCTAAGTTGATTGTTAGTATAATACTTGTGACTTGGCTGGAGTTTTGTATTGTATTTTGAGTAAAATATTTTGAAAAGAAATCAGTTCATTCTTTTTGAATAACCCTGTACATGATGTCATGGCTTGTCCCCCTCCTGCCACATGAATGGCTGAAAAGAAAACTGTATTTAGGCTACTGTCTCCTGGCATTCCTGAAGAGAAAATGTATTGCTATGTATAATGCTAGCATGTTTACAAACCATGAGTGCTTTTTTTTCCAACAGATAAGATTACATGAACTGGAATTTGCAGCATGCTTATACCAGATATCTTCTTTTTACCTCGGAAACTGTAGCAATGACATCATTACTGCACTAAAACCTGCAGCATTTTGAATAAACCCTTTAATATCCCCACAGTTCACAGCTATACATGGCATGCCTTCGTTTTACAAGCCGTAAAATGAACAAACATTAGCAGAGTGGCTAATCTTTAACAATTGGCCTAGATGTCTACACTTAATGTTGTACTGCTGTAAAAAGATAGACCACTGCTTCATTATCTTTTTGCTGTCACTGTGTAAACAGTGTGATAGCAAGTAAAGCAAATTATTCCAGAAAACACAGTCAGCCCACGCTGAATCTGCAAGCACTTGCGACCCTTTGCTAACCTGCCTAGCCTTTAAAACTAGCTCAGATTTAGCTGCAGGGGCTAAACATAGGCACAAAATGCCTAACTATAGACATTAAATACCTTAGTTAGAGATTGCCTTTGGCATAAATGCCACGTGTTTTTGACTAATGGAACGTCTTGCTTGTTACGGCTACTTCGCTATATGTTTTGCATTTCTAACGAGATTCCATTGACAATTACTATGCACTTAGACATTGATTTTTATTTTGATCATGCAAACAAAACTGCTGAAGGTCATTATAATTGAAAAATCCTTTCAGGGTCCGATGGGATCCTGAGATCCGAGGCAACAGATTGTGACAGCACTGAGTATCGAAACAGATGTTTCACATTCAATTCAATTCATTTTTATTTGTATAGCGCTTTTAACAACGAACATTGTCTCAAAGCAGCTTTACACAGATAATGTGGTGATAAAAAAATGAATATATTCTTTATAAGTGTAAGTTTGTCCCTAATGAGCGAGCCGGTGGCGATTGTGGCAAGGAAAATCTCCCTGAGATGGCATAGGGAAGAAACCTTGAGAGGAACCAGACTCAAGAGGGAACTCATTCTCATCTGGGACATTCCACAGGTCCTACACCATATTCACAAATAAGCTTGAAATTTGATATTATAATAAATAAAATTATTGTAAAATTATTTAAAAAATAATACAAATAATAATAATACAAATTGGCCTCGTATTAATAATATACAAATGTCGTTGTTTAAATAATATTTAAATTAGTCATTATTAAAGTGTAACATTACATGATAATATACTAGGTTGTTATTAGTAGTAGGAGTAGTCGTAGCAGTATTATGTGTGTAAATATTGTGTGTAAAAATGTTTACGTAAATAAATAAATCCCGTTGATCTAACATGCTGTATCCATGTGACCCCATCATTCAAATCATAAAGAGTAAAAGGTACCTAGGTACGAGGCACATTTCACAAGTTATTTGAAGAAAGCAGCAATCATGCAGCGTGGCCTCGTCAAGTTATTGCAGCTAAGGTATTGCAGGCTACTGAATGTCTAAGCATTGGGACCTTTTGGTTATTTATCTTCCTTTTTTTGGTCATTGCATCACCGCACATGTCCCTGTTATTACCCTGCGTCTCTGTGCTCCCAAGGAAAACACGGAATAAACGTATAACTCCGAATGTATCTAACCTGCATTGCGACGTGGACCAGCAGAGCTGTGTGTGAGCCTCACCAGGATACTAGCGAGCATTTCAATTGGAATGAAAGAACGGTAATAATGGGAACCGGTTCGATTACGTTGTTTACATTAGTTCTGCAAATCTGACCGAAATAACCTTTTAACTAAAAAATGAATACAAAGACTCGATTTGCTGTTACTTGACTCCACTGGGTCAACTTCCTTTATCACAACACTCGACACCCACTCGGCACCGAGTATGAACAAACGATCCTGCCGAGAACAAGCAAAAGATCAACACAGACCCTGAGGGGGGTTTACTTTGGCTTAAGCTAACATAAGCTGCATCCATCACCAGTTCCAGATCTTAACAACTTGGCCCAAGTTCACACAGATGCCAACGTTTAAACAACTCGCCAGCGAAAAACTTTCAATTTATAAACCAGAACAGCCCACAAACCACAAGTGGAAGATGGCAAGAAACATCGAGGACAAGTAAAAATCACTGTATGATGGACAGATACATTTAGTCATGCGGTATCTGCTGACGGAAGCACTTTTTTACCACTTGCTCATGCATTTGTTTTGTTGTCTGATTAATGGATTGTGACAGAAACTAAAATACTTCATTGTTAATCACCTGTCAATCTCCACTACATACGGATTTAATCACACAGAAGTGCATAGAGGTTTTGATTTAGCTATTAAGGCGCAATGTTGATCCATATACATTTGCAAACGCAATTGCAGAATGATACGTTTATGGTGATAAAAATTACACGATACGGAAAATAGTACTGAGAGACCAGACTTTTCCGGCCACATATGGTTCTTTCCACGAATTGGAGGCACACGACTGTATAGAATGTCTATTTTCCATTCACCTGAACTAGGTAGACCCAAACAAAGCCAGCTCCATGAAGATATGCTTAACATGGGTTTTAGTGAAAGATATGGAGTGGCCTGCTATAGAGCTTTCAACCCAACTAAACACCTTTGAGATGAACCTCACCACCCTAGTGGCTGAATGAATCTCCACAAATCTCCACAAGCACATAAAAATCTAATGGAAAATCTTCCAAGAAAAGGAAGATGGAGGTTATTATAACAGCAAATGAGGGCTAAATGTGGAATGGGATGTTTAAAAAGCACATAAATATTCAGGTGTCCACAAACTTACAAACTAATGTTGAATTTCAAAACCCTGTGGATTTTTTCTACTTAACAGCCAGTCTTTTCAAAAAAACGTTCGAATGCGATGTACACAGACTTCACCTTTACTCGTGCATTCCTGAAATTGGCCGCGATTTTTTTTCTCCCTCTAACTAGATGAGAGAAAAATGTGACCTTATTTCCTATTCATAAATGTTGATGCTTACTGCAGCAGAACCATGAGGCCCAATAATTTCATGTACGCTACACTGCTTTCTCCTAAATTGAGCATCGCCAAATTACTCAGGGATAAACAAGCTTTTTCTCTGCCGCTACCCTGCATCAAAACATCTCCCAAGGTCGGAGTAAATCAGCCGAGTCGGAAATGGAATAGGGAACGGGAATGAATTAGCTAAACACAAACAACTCAGAAGATCCACAACAAACGTTGTTTGCACTCATATTCCCCAATTTGCAATCACATTCTCAACTAATGGCGTGAGTAATTAATAACAAAAAGTAATTCCTATTAGCTTTACCGCACATTTAGCATCTTGGCCTCCAAAGCACATGGATGAACTAGCGAGGTCCTCACAGAGTCGAGTACAGCCAGGGGACCCACCATCTGCCGGCTGGCACGTTCAGGTTGTATCAGAACGCAAGCCAAGCCGCACGTGAAAGTCATGAGAGTCAAATTGGACCACAGTTCTAGGCTACAATGCGTTGAAGGACACTGGGATAAAAATGCTGCTGAAGGATTAGCTTTTTTTTTTTTCATTTAGTTTCACAAAAAAAAATAACCTTCTGTTTAATGATGTGCATTTTTCCTGCAAGCTTTTAACATTTACTTCAACTGATAGTGACGGCGAGCGCTTTTTAAAAGGGCCGCTGAAATTTTAGGATCAGTGGAACTTTTAAAATAAATGAAGGAATAGGATAACCTACAAATGTAAAAACTTGCTTGTTTCAGATTGTAATTTGGGAACAATTAAGAAATATAAATAGGTATAAAAAAAAAAAGGTAATTTAAGGAAATTAAGGGGAAACGTACAACACAAAATCCAAGTCCAAAATATTCCATTCCC
Organism: Silurus lanzhouensis; assembly: GCA_039877035.1. Lineage (NCBI taxonomy): Eukaryota > Metazoa > Chordata > Actinopteri > Siluriformes > Siluridae > Silurus > Silurus lanzhouensis. The sequence continues at coordinate 3,578,462 of JBCEWE010000350.1, read as the reverse complement.
ATTAATACAAAGCTGAAAAAATATCTATCTATCTATCTATCTATCTATCTATCCATCCATCCATCCATCCATCCATCCATCCATCCAAACAACCAACCACCCAACCAACAGTGGAGTCTATGCTTATTGTAATCTCAGGTTCTGGTAATTATCTGACAATGTGATTTATTTCTTTGTAGTCCATCTCCATCATGGTTTAACATGTTCTGAGATGCTTTTCTTTTAGTCATGGCTGTAAAGAGTGGTTATTTGCATAACCGTCGCCTTCCAGTTAGCTTAAATCCAATATGGTGTGCTGCTATAATGGCTCATTCACGTTAAGGTTTTGTGTGTGTACGTTTGAGATGCATTTCTGCTAACCACAGTTGCAATAAGTAAGTATTTAAGTTACTGTAGCTTTTCTGTCATTCTGAACCAAGATCTTAACATGCTCAACATGTCTCGAGATCCAGAATTGCTGCTTACTAGATGTTTCCTGTTTTTTACACCATTCTCTGTAAAACTCTAGTGTGAGGTCTGAAAATTAACTAAACCACATCTTTATATCATTTAATAGGTTTATGAGAGTAGAATACATACACTGCCTGTCAAATGTTTTAGAACACCTGGTTTTTGTAATGTTTTATTACAGTTTAATGACTATTCGTGTCACAGGAAGGAAAAAAAACAAAATGAACAATTAAATAAAGAAAGCTAGATCTTATTAACGGACTGTTCGGATTTCCTAATGGGATTCATAATGAGTGTTTTCATAAAGACAGCAGCACTCAGAGATTAAACCCATTAAGCCTTTAGATTAAATACATTTTGCCCTTTTTTTTTTTCTCGAATCTAGATTGTTCTAGAATAAGTGCAGATGATTCCTGGTAATGGTTTAGTTTGCCATGAAAGAATAGGATCATGTGACTAAGGTCCTTTCTATTTAATTTATATCAACTCTTTGGTTTTCACCGATTGTAACTGCTGGTGTTCACGCCGTGCAATCGCATTAGATGCGTAACTGGTAGAATGATGATTTTTTTTTTTTATTGTTTAAAGACTATAATCACAGTCCTGATGTCACCCAAATGAGGATGGGTTCCCCTTTTGAGTCTGGTTCCTCTCAAGGTTTCTTCCTCATAACATCTAAGTCTGAGTTTTTCCATGCCACAGTCGCCACGGCTGCTCATCAGGGATAAACACACACCATTCACCTTCACTGTTCAATTCTGTAAAGCTGCTTTGAGACAATGTCTGTTAAGAAAAGCGCTATAGAAATAAACTTGACTTGACTTAACTTCCATTGCCAAGTCCAAATCTTCACAACTGTATCATCAGTCTTAGCACTACATTAACAATACAGTGAATAAAGCTGGTATTGTGAGCGAACTTCAAACCCCAGTCCTGTCCTCCCACATAATATTGAACCTGAGTCCACATGTATGTCCTCTAGACCAGTTGTAGAGTACAGACTTTGAGCTCTGAGAGCTAAAAATGTAGCTATAAAAACACACATAAAAAGCACAAGCGTCACAGTAATTGCACCACATCATGCTGCTAAACTTGAAGCCAAGTGGTAAACATGGATACACTGAAAGCTTGCAAGGAAGAAGAAGAAGAAGAAGAAGAAGAAAAACACGAGGACCGCTGAAAGGCATCAAAGGCACAGAGATATACGATATTCAGTCCATCTTTAATTATCGACTGAGAGAAAAAAAACACGATATAATCTGAGAGGAATTTAATTCATAGAGCAATTAACATCCTGGGAATGTAGGGCAGGAAAAAAGAGGACCAGCACCAGGAATTATGTCATTGACGAGGGAGGATCATGTGACTTCTTTCTGGTTTTCGTGCGACTTCTGTCTGGGTCTGTCAAGCCTACATAAAGGAAGCGCTATTTCACAGCTGATGTTCTGTCATGCTGTTCTATTGAAAGCAGTGCAGTCACACAGTCAGTCTAAACCTGGCGATGAATCTTCTCTCAAACACTTCCTTGTGGCGTCGAATGGAAAAGCTTTCCCAAAGTTTCAAATGGCTATAAGCCCGTTGCGTTTCCTAGAGAGCCCTGTTCCGGGAGATGTCGTGGGCTGACATTCCTCCCACTGAGACTAATATTGAAGCTGTATGCCAAAAAAAAACCAACTGTAGAAAACAGAGAAAGAAAGAGTAAGGAGGGGGTAGGTGAGCTGACTTGTGTGATTTATGTCTTGAGCAAAGAGGGATTTCTGCTGCTGATAACCTAATACGACTGAAGGCTTAGTGGCTCGATTGGATTAGGGCCTATTTCAAAGAGAGGAGCTTTCTGCTGCTGCTGCACTTTTGCCCCTAACGCGGATAAAAATCACCCATTGGCTAATGAGAGAGCCGAGAGGCATATGAGGCACAACCCCTAGGTCAGCCAACTAAATCCTTTTACACCCTCTCAGTAGTAGCTTAACCCTCCCCTGAATATAATCACAAGAGATGCTGTGATGTACATCTGCAGGATCGAGACAAGCAGAAACGAATGCTTTCTTATATCTTTCTTTTCAACATTATTGCCATTGTGCCAAATGATATTTTTTCATAAATTCCTTATAAGGCTGTAACATAATACATCCATCCATCCATCCATCCATCCATCCATCCATCTCTGCCCATCCATCTATCTGTCCATCCATCCATCCATCTATCTATCTGTCCATTTATCCATCCATCTATCTGTCCATCCATTCATCCATCCATCCATCCATCTATCTAGATATCCATCCATCCATCTATCTATTTAGATATCCATCCATCTAGATATCATTGATCCATCTATCTATCTATCTATCTATCTATCTATCTATCTATCTATCTATCTATCTATCTATCTAGATATCCGTCCATCCATCCATCCATCTAGATATCCATCCATCCATCTAGATATCCATCCATCCATCCATCTAGATACCCATCCATCCATCCATCATCTAGATATCCATCCATCCATCATCTAGATATCCATCCATCCATCCATCCATCCATCCATCTATCATCTAGATATCCATCCATTCATCATCTATCTATCCATCCATTCATCATCTATCTATCCATCCATTCATCATCTATCTATCTATCTATCTATCTATCTATCTATCTATCTATCTATCTATCTATCTATCTATCTATCTATCTATCACTCTCTGAAGTAAAACTGAAGTAAAAGAGGGACAATAAGTACACGATCTGTAAAGTTTCTCGACCTCAGCTACATCAATTAAATTCATTGTGTACCTGAATGGCTTTTGTTCCTGCCCACATTGATTTTGTTTGATGAAGGTATTTTCCTGAAAATGTTAAATAATCGAACAAACTTTAATTTTAAATCCACTGCGACTAAACCAGGCGGGTACTTAGGATGACAGAATGAACAGGGTCAATACATCGCAAGTCTCTGTGACAAGTCTTGTATTTTCACATTCCATTATATACCCAATTCCTTCATATTTTAATATCGGAAAATATAGTAGTAGTACGAGAGAGAAGCAAACATCATCATCTTTCCTTTCACCAATATCTAGTATGGGTAGAAGTATATACGTAGTTGACTTTTCCAGCCAAATGTGGTACTTCCACAAAGTTAGAGGCACTCAGTTGTATAGGATGTTTTTAGGATGTACATTTTTCCCTTTACTTGAACCAGGAGACCCAAATCCAAGAATATCATTTACATGGTTTAGAGTGGAAGATCATGAGCAGCCTGCCACAGAGATCTGACCTCAACCCCACTGACCACCTTTGGATTTATTTGCCTAGGTCTCCTCATCCCACCTACATCAGTACCTGACTTTACTAACACCCTTGTGGCTGAATGAGTACAAATCTCCACAAGCAAACTCCAACATCTAGTAGAACCCAGAGGAGTGGAGGTTACTATAAATGGGGACTAAATGTGGATGTACAAAAATCACATACAAATCTTATAGTCAGGTGGACAGGTGTGCACAAATTGAGGTTTAAATACACTACATGGTAAAAGTATATGGACACCTGACCATTATACAGATATGTGTTCCTTCCCCAAACTTTCGCCGGGAAAGGAGAACACTTGTGTACCGTTAGCCTTTGTAAATAGTTGCATTAATACAGAAAAAGTTTCTAATGCAGCATGTGGTGCAAAAAGTTTGTTGTTGATGGTTGTAACGTGTCATGTTTGCAACCTTCTACATAGAAAGATAACCAAGGAAGGTTTGCTTTCTATGTAACACAACAGCTGATTTATTATCATTTTCTGGTACTGGGCCCAAACATCTGAATCCCAGTGCAGTTTAAAAAAAAAAAAAAAAAAAAAAGAGAGATATTTTTCATTTTGCAAGAATAATACACACAAACACACACAAAACAAACCTGACAAACCTGCACTCCACCCAGATGTCTATTTAAAATAGATCCAGCTCATAATATTGTTTGTGAAATGAATCTAACATCGAATGTAATAAATCACAATAGACATTTTATTTGAAGATCGATAACGTGTTGCCTGCAGCACTAGTGTTGAACGAAAAAATAAAATAATCTCTCGAATCAATTCGACTCTATTTCCTGCCTACCAGCAATCAAAATACACAGGAGAAAGAGACCACGAGCAGGCATTGCGTCTGCCTACAGAAGTGAAAAAAAGACATAAAATAAACACAAGAAGGCACTTTTGCTGAAAAAGGGAGAGCACGGAGCAAGAGCAGAACCGACCCGATGTCACCTCACACTCCATAAATACAGGCTGAAGGATGGATGAGCGCCTGAGACTCGCGACTCGTAACCGCCTCTGTGTGCTAAGATGCTCTCCGGGGAGAAAGAGAATAAAAATAGTTTGTTTTTGATAGGAGCATAAAACAGGAAGCATAGAAAAATTTCACAATGCTAATGCATGCTGGGTCAGTATTAGGACGTTAGGTAGCTGGACTTTTTTTTATTGTTTTAAGAACAAACATGTTTTGCCTAAAAATCTTGTTTAAACCTGCTGACCTCGAGAATTACTTCAGAAGAAACCTTAAAAGGTTCTGTCGAGAAACTTAAACTTTTTTTTATCTTTTTTACCACGTACACTAAACAAAAATCAAAATCGAAATTTCCATTTATGGCGTTTGCAGACTTACAATTCTCTTAAAGTAAATCTTTTGATTTTAACCTTTGCTTCGTAAAATATCCGAGAAATAAATTATAAATCAAAATGTTTTATCACTGTAGGTTTAATTATAAAATGAAAACAGAACTGTGTGTAGAGTATCTGACCACACTACATTTTCATTGGCACAGAGATAAATCGGACAGCAGAAATAACTCTTTATTGCTAATAGATCACCTTATTCCAGATAATTGACTTAAAAAAACAGAATACGAACCGAACTGTGAATTTTTTGTACCGTTTCGCCTCTACTGTATATCCCGTACACAATATAATTATATGGCTTAAACACGGTAGGTTAGGTTAAAAACTATGTACGAGAAATTCTATGTTCAATTTTGGGCTCTGGTTAAAAAAAAGAAAGCAAACAAAAAGAATGATAAATCACTCAAAAATTCTTCAGAGTCCAATGAATACAAGGTTGATGTGTGGAGTTTTTGAAAGGAAAAAGAAAACTGACAAATGTTTCTCAATCATCATAATTATATAAAATGCCAACGATTTTCTAAGTGGCATTTTCACAAGGGTCTATTAAATGGCACATATTTTTTGCAAAGTATCTTGAAAAATGTGCTAATCAAAAACAGGGGAGAAAGCGTCAGCTGAAGGACAATCAAACCCACGGCCAAAGCGGGCATCCAAGAAAATCCGGCAAGGTGGCTAATACAGATACTTTCCACTTGCATCTTAACTTTTTAAGATAAATTGTCATTATTTAAACACTCAAACAGCTTGCCATTAAAAATTGCATTAGGGAAGGATAGGAGAGACTGGTAGAAAACAGACAGGTAGAAAAAATGGTTAAATTAAGCTGCTCTATAGATGCTCCTTTGGGGGTGGGGGTTGGGGGGTTGTTAAAGATTTTCTTACTGGACATTTCAGCATTAAAAGCTGGAAAAAAACGAGTGGCAGAGATGAAAAAAGCACTAACTGCAGCAGTTTTGAGGAGGCAATTTAGCAATAAAGGCACACTCAGCTGATAGGTTTAAGTGTAAGTGATACGCTGATGGAAGGCGATGACACTGTGTGTACAGTGTGTCTCTCCGTCAGCTCTGTAAAGTGCATTTCCACGCTACTGATGCACGTGATCATCAGCAAAAGTTGCAAAACCGCTGAAGGTGAATTTTCTTCGACGTCTAGACGGAAGTATTGAGCGTAAGGAATAAAAAACAAGTTCACTTTCTGTAAGTAAGTCGGTGTTGTTATTGTGAAACACTTATGGATGGACCTAGTGCACCCCTTCACTGGCTGGGTTTTGGTTTACCCTGAATGGCCACAGGTACCTCACCTTTGCACTTCGTATTCTTCCTCTCAATCTTCCACTTTTCCTCATCGCCGATCTCAATTTTATCCCTTAAAATAACACAGTTAAAAAACTGTAAATGTGAAAGATATTATGGAAATGGAATTCTCTGAAATATCTTTTTCAGCTAATCTTTTGGATTTGGATTAGAATTCCCAGGGATTCAGAGGGGCTGTTGCCCAAGGGGGGGACTGTTGCTCAAGGGGGGGAAACTGTTGCTCAAGGGGGGGGACTGTTGAGGAGTAATGTAATTATAAGCAAAGTATCTGAGTCATTCACCACGAATAAAAATGCTATTAGAATAATCAATAAACCCAAATAATATACATACACCCTCTAGGCATAAATTTATAACCACAGATAAGGCTTAACATTATGACCACCTGCCAAAACCAGCCTTCGCTCCCCACGTTTTTTACCACTGTTTCTACCTTGGACCAGTTTTGATAGATACTGACTACTGCAGACCAGGAACATCCCACAAGAGCTGCAGTTTCAGAGATGCTCTGACCCAGTCGTCTAGACGTTAAAGTTGGCCCTCGTCAAACTCACTTAAATCCTTACGCTTGCCCATTTTTCCTGCTTTTAACACGTCAACTTTGAGGAGATAAAATGTTCATTAGCTGCCAAATATATCCCACACATCAACAGGTGCCATGATGAAGATTTACTCAGTGTTATTCACTTCACCTGTCAGTGATCATAAAGTTATGCCTGATTGGTGTATCTGAGCAGCTGTATGACGTATGCATGGAAATTTCTCACCAATTCTGACCGGATACTCCTGACTGAATGAAAGTCCTTTCATTATACAAAATTATTATTCTAAATCATGCAGAACCTGACACACAGTAGTTTTAACACTGTACACTATGTCTAAAAAGAATTGCATCATATATTAGGTGAAAATGAACCCAGACAGCGCAAAAAAAAAAACTCTAGATGTCTAGGGGTGAAATTCCAATCAGTACCTCATCACTATGTCTGATGATTCACACAAAACTCAAGGCCTTTAATCTGCAACTGATTATCTCTGGGAAATTCAAATTCTATTCTGCTTTACATCAAAGATGATGAAAGTTTCCATTGAAGAAAAAAATCTGGTTTCAAAAAAGAAACCATAACAAAAACACGTGCAAATGTTTGCAAGATGTTTCACAGTCTGGCGACAGTGACGCTGATACACGGCTGATGTGTTACGCCATCAATCTCGTCCTCACCGTTTGCGTCACCCGACAGCTTCGGCTCTTCTCTTGCTGACTTATTTACTATCTGCTGCATCAGGACCCGGACAACATAAACTACAGGTTTACGAGTGTGTACGGGTGTGAAGTGGCTTTCTTACAGCGAGCCTCTGAGGGCCTCTTCATGTCAAATGGAGAACGCATTAAACACACAACACACTCTTATGCAGCAAAACAGTAGCAGGAACCTCTAATCTCCATCAGATTTAATAAGTCAACAGTCAGGCCCCTAAATCTTTCCAGTATTGCTCACCGAAAGCTGTTTTTCATTTCAGCAGACGGGATTCTGAGTAATCTGCAGGGATATCCTTATAGGAACAGCACTGAGTGGAGAAGGGAAGTGGTAAAAGGTTGAGAACAGGTCGGCCATGATGAATCTTTGACTGAACAGGTGGAAAGATTGGAGTTGCGAGATCAGGAGCCTCAGCATCAGGAGGAGATGTCTTGTGGATCTGTGAAATGTACTACTATACACATACCAAGTGCAGATCCACCATACAATTACGCAGGTATTCTTTGTCCCTGTTCCTGATCCATGTTCTGCTCTGCCTCCCATCATTGGTTTGAACTCTGGTCTGTTTCTTGGTTAGTGTTTTTGCTCTGCCTATATTGATAGTTTGACAGCTCTTGGATTTTGGACTTGTTTTTGGATTTTGGTTTTCATTGAAATGCTCTGTCTTGAATCGGACCGTGTTTTTGCCTCCGCCCATAATTCTGTCAGCTCTGAACTCGGAAACTGCTTATGAGCTATGTTGTCCTCTCATTGCTTTCATGAAGACTGTTTAACTTTGTATGTGCCTTGCATCATGTGTTCCTGACAAATTTCAGCTCTTGCCTTTTTCTATTCAATCACCTTTTATTATATGTTTTGCTAAATTATGTACTTGAATTGAATGAATTGAATGAATTCAATTAATTACAAATAAGAGTATACTACCCCATACTGATCACCTTTCTTTAAGGCTCCTGGGTAGGCTAGGCCATGTCTGGACTTACTGTCATTTTCAAGTTACTGTGGGTTAATTGGAACGCATCTCCATCGTCAATCAGGGAATTCCTATAGAACTTTATCGAGGGAACTCTTTAGTAAGAACCAAGCAAAAATCAAACCAAAGTTTTCTAAAACCAAATGTTTCCAAATTTTGTTTATACTTATTTTTTTCTAAACATGACCACCTTTTTAACTTATTGAAAGTATTTTTTCCACATATTCTTTACATTGTGGTCATTTTTAAGTTTCAGTCATTTTTTAGGATTTAATTTACTACATTGCTTTGAAGGAATCACCACAAATTTCAGCATTTGACTGTTTGGTAAAATGACGTTCATAAAAAAGAAAAGAAAAAAACCTTGTGATGCTAAAAGGAAGTTCAGATAGCAAGTGTGTATTTTTGGTCATGGGGTGAAGATCTTGGAGCTATCCTCAGTAGAAGCAACTGGTTCCCAATTTATCAGTCATAAAGTTGAAGGGGAACAGGATCACTGGTATCTCACAGGCATGGAAAGTCTAGAGCTGCATTGTTTCATGTTCATATTAATCTGAAAAGCAGTTTTAAGGGTGGTCCTCTAGCTACTTTTGGAGTACACCGCATTATTTGCAGGTGGACCTTGCAGAGGATCCTAAGGATAAACTAGCTTTATTGACACCTGATATAAAAGAAGAGCGAATAGTTTCTAGGTCTTTGTTGTTGTAGGTTTTCAAAGCTTTGGATAAACATGCATTCTATGGTACATAAATCTTTATAGAGTCAAAGCCACATTTATATTATACTGCACTAATTAAAGAAAGAATGGCAACATATTTATCATGTGGACATGAATGAAAGAACACAAAGGAATGTAATATAAATCAGGGAAACAAGCGATTTATATTCTTCCAAACGAAAGAAAAATGACTGAACTACTTATTTATCTGCGTGAGAACAAATTGGAAAGCGAACCAACAAATTATTTATCCTCGGAAGATGAATTGGAAACGTTTACTCCCTTGTATTCATTCCGAAAATAACCAAGCTCGGCTACAGCTAAACATGAAGGACTGTTCAGTTCATTACACTCTCATTGTTCATCTTCAGTTAGAGCTTTGTCCTGCTCAGAATTGTGGTTCTCAGGAATTTAATGTGTGAGGTGTGCCTGGAATTGGACACCAGTTCATAACAGAGCAAAATGTATACATTCATGCACTCATTCACACCTGGATGTAACCTTCCGGGAGGTTTTTATGAAATGAGAGGAAACCGGAGAAAACTATAGAGGTCCTGGTAGAACTTTGAGTGAAATGCAATAACAGTCTAAGATGTAAAAAAAAAAAAAAGATAAAAAAAAAAACAGTTCATACTAGAAAATGTGTTGCCCACAATCTTAAACATCAAGTCCCGGTTGCAAAACCACTATCGTCTTCAACTTGTCTTATCTAGCGAAATCCCCCTACAATGTCACTTAAGGTCACGTTTACTTTCCTTTACAACTCCACTGCATTATTACAGGCCGGAGTCCAATTCTCCCAATGCTCTTATTCTCAGGGGCATTTGAGCACCTCTTCGCCCTCGCCAATGCAACTCACCACTTTCTATTGACTGGAGTGCAGATTAGAGCACTTTTAATACACCACAGACATCCAAGATTAAGCACTAAGGGACACGCTTGACAAAATCCAATTTCCTCTCACCGTTCTGTCCCTCCTCTCTCGGACAGATTTAAAAGTTGGACTTTTTGTGCGAGGTATGAGAGCGACGGCGGAGCAATAGAATGCCGCCGACGTTATTGCGGGTATGTGCGGGTAAATACTGGACGTCCGGATTAAACAGAGCTGTTAAACATTATTCGCACTGTAAGGCATGCATGGCTGACTTCCATTTCCTTCCTGTGTCTCGTTGCCAGTGCGGTAACTCGGTAGAATAGCTCTTACGCTCTACATCCCTTAATTTGATTTATTTCCAGCAGGCTTCCTCGTTATGTTTGGGGAAGGTGAACAACCAGCTGGAGAGGGTGGACTGAGGTGACTGTGCGGATCTCTTGATTACGGGAGGAAATGGCGTGACCTCGGTTAGCCTCGGAGAGGACAGAATGCATGGAGGCACGTGCTCGTGAGTCAAAAATAGAAGAGGCAAGCAAGGTGAAGGAATCTGTCTGTCTGTCTCTCTCTCTTCATCTCTCTGTCTGTCTGTCTATCCATCTATCTAGCTATTAAAATAAAAAACACAACCATGCGGCTTTTTACTAATGACTAGCAGATATTTATTGACTTTCAAACTCGGGTCATACGATGGTATGATACTATCATAATAAACCTTTCACATCCAATATAATAGGAATAATAAATTCAGCCTTTGTAGCTAAATACTTTTTTTATACATCAATAAAATGGCTGTATAAAATGTCAAAAATAGCTGCAATAGAAGATCTGCACTGTAGCCTCGACTGTACATGTTTAGGAAACAAAAAAGTCTCTGAACTACAGCCAGATTTTTCATACGTTTCTCTTTTCTCTGGTACGTGGTTCAATCTGCTGAAATGTATTGCCCTTTGAAAATCCCTGAGTCATACGTACAAAAAGCCGAAGATAACAAATTAGCACCAGCAGTTAGTCTTTTGCTACGCTGCTCAGTAAACATCTTCGCAGGCCGTAATCTGTGTACAGAGAGCAACCGACTGATTTGTGTCTCAAATTTGTATCCAAGAATAAACTACGTCGATACATAAAGATACACAGCTGATTCGAAGCAGCACTTTGTGAACAGTATCCATAGTCCATCCTGCATGTCTATAAAGCTTGGTTTCTCCTTTTATTCATTAGATTTTTCAGCAAATGTATTAAAAAATTATTTGCAAATATTACCTTACAAACCTACCACTGGCTTTGAATCGAAGTTAGCAAGAAACTGAGGTAACAAGTGGCATCATTGGTATTTAGCTTTGGGCACCTATGAGGTAGTGTACAGTGTAAATACGTTTGTATTGTGATTTTCATGAGATTAATGCAGTAGTAACATAAGATTTCCCTCATTATACATTATGATCCCATAGTAACTGGACCCTGTTTGAACATTCCCATCATTACAATAGATTTTTTTACACTTTCCGCTGTGGTTTTCGACACACTTAAATATATACACTTTTTTTGATTGGTTTTTCACCTTGTAAGAGGTGAATGTAAGAATTACAAAACAAAATTCACTTATATTTAAAATGATGTGTATTTATCCCTGATGAGCAGGCATGAGGCGACTGCGGCAAGGAAAAACTCTCTTAGATGATCTCTACAAGGCAGAGCTTAAAAATCCTAACACTTTTCAAATTACATGTATGGCATTTAGCAGACGCCATTATCCTGAGCAGCTTGGGGTTAAGGGCCTTGCTCGGGGGCCCAGGAGTGGCATATTGGTGTGGCTGGGATCGGAACTCAACTTTTGAAATCGATTCAAGCTGATTAAAGCAACAAGGGTTTTGGGGTGCAGTTTCCCTAGAAATACTTCAAATTTAAGATCCAGATGACCTCTGTGCCCACAATGCTTTTGCAACAAACTGGTCCAATCCGTTGAAAAAAATTTATGATTTAAGAATTTTATATATTCTTTTTTTTTTTTCAATTATTAGACTACTGTTTTCTTTTTCTAGAATTTCTGAAAATATATAAATCCTTCCAAATTCAATGCTCAAACGTAGCTTAACAAGAGCATGCTCAAGTCCATTTGACTCAACGCACCTACATCAAAGCCGATCAAAGATTCCATCAAATCAAGTGGACTTTCAGAGACTCAGCCGCTGGTACACACTATTTTAGTGAGGTAAAGTGCAGCCTGAAGCACTTGAGATTGGACTCTGATTTAGCTCGAGTACCAGATGTCAAAGCAAAGATGCTGACAGAGGAAGGGGGGGAGACTGCCGCTCCCTGTCTAATTTGTTTGGAAGGAGCGGAATTGCACAGCCAAAAGGGAATGTCAGCGAGCCATAAACACTTCCTGTCAGGAAAAGAGCACTTCCTTAATCCTGGAGCTAAAGCCTCTTGGCCTTTATTTCCAGCAAATGAAAGCAAAAACGACGCCCAGTTTACCTCACCCATTGCCGGATCGGCCTGAAACATGTTTTCGGAAAAAGCTCTAGTGAATATATGCTTTAGTGCTACAGTATGTTATGAATTGAAGTAGCCTTGATCAGTAAAAAAAAAACACCCTGGCAATCAGGTCTAGGTAAAAGTTTGCTATTGTAATTATGTTGAAACAATGTGCAGGCATTTGGTGCTAAATATAGATATTACTACACAACAAGGCGTCTATCCAGGCTAAATTTAGGGGTGAAAATGTAAAAAAATAACAATAAATCCGGCTATAGTGCCTTCCATGAAATACAGGAGCGAGTTACATAACCAGAGGCGTCCATGTTTCTAGAGTAAGGCTTAAAAATACATCCCGTTCCTCGCACTCCACCCGCACAGCTGGCTATTTTTTCTGCCTTTTCCATTTCTTTTCCTTTCCTCTGGAAAGAGTTGCACCCTTCAAGCTTGAACTTGTGGTGCTCGGATTATGTGTGTCTTCCTGAGTGCTCACCTCGTATGGACTGTTCAAAAAAGCCTGCATGACCCTGACCAGGTCTCATCGACTAAACAGGAGTCCGAGTGGAGCCTTTAATCTGGGACGGAAAGAGGAAGACCACAGTTTAGCTCCATTTAACCTGGATCGTGTTTAAATGCAGGTGCTTCGGGAACGACTGAGAAAAGCTTGCACATTTAGACAGCGAGTTCAAAGCCTGGTAAAACATCGCAAACTCTCACGAACTTATCCGCAACGCGTCGCTAACCGCAGCGATGGCAACGGCTGGCTAGTATTTAAACTGGGTGGCGTCATCCTCAACCTCGGGATGCTCATGAATGAAGCTATTTTAGGCCCGAATTTCGAGCATTCCTGAGAAAACCAAACCACAGTTCATCTTGGCTCGTGGTTCGGCACGGGAGGCGTTTTCTCCCTTACTTAACCACACTGACACTTCCAGGAAGGATGAGCGTGAATTATGTAGAAATGGTCTTCTTCAAAAATCCATGTCGGAGTACGCCGTGTTTTGTTTACTTTACAGTGGAGCAAATGTCAACTCTCCTGTCTAACAAAACAGCTACGGATGCCTGGGATATTTCAGTAAATGCATGTAATTGCTCAGCATTCCAGAGAATGCAGGCAGTCTCGTGCCTTCCCTTGACACACATTCAATTACATTTCACAAGTTCTCACAATGACAACAAAAAAAAAAAACTCCACCATCACAGCAAACGTGTTCTCACTGTTGCCATAGCCACAGAAAGAACCGGACACACAGTTTCTGGTGCCTTTCTTTTACCAAGAGTTGGGAATTAGATTTAACAAGCTTTAACTGCAAAAACTATTCTAAAAAAGGAGATCCCGAAGCTTTAAAGATTCCCTCAGGTTCGTTAGATTTCATAATCCCTAAGAACATCCCAAATCTCTGCCGCTTGGCAGTTTGAAATGAAATGAATAGGACATCACGTTGAGATAGTAATTGGGTAAGGAATAAAAAATACAACATGCTTTTATAGGAAAGTAATCAGTGAGGTGATGCTGTAATGCAGCACGATGATAACCATGAAGTACATTTGTTTTTGTGAATGGAAGTTTTTAATTCCACTTATTGTAATGTATATTAATATTTATTTTTTCATTTATATATACATTTAATGTTAGATAATATCTATAAACCAAGTTTCCATTATACAACACTACCGAGCTATGAGTTTCTTTGTTCTGTCTCTTGAAACTTGTAATATTCCCAATAAAATGGAAACAGGATCAAGTCTTTGTCGGAAAATGTAAATTTAAATTGGAGACTCCTTCCAAAAAAAACAAAAAAAACAACAACATGCATTTTTACTTGCCATTCAAATTCATCCTCAGGCAGCTCAACTGATTCTGTTTGCTGCATCAGGTAATATGCAAATCCACCTATAACCCCTTAACTATCTTCCTGCATTGTTCTTTTGTTTCTTGTTGTTTTATGCAAAAGATTTTGGCCACATCAAAAGCTGTAATTTTGCATGCTGTTTCTGTCTTCAAACTCGGCAGAGGAAGGCAACTGCACAGACACAGGATGTATAATCAGTAATAATCAGTATATAATAATAAAAGAATATAATCAGTACTTTTTTATACTCTACTATCTTTTTATGATTGCATTTGATTATGAAGGTTCCATAATGAATTGCAGTGTTTCTTACAAAATGGAATACTCTCACCTTTCACATTTGGGGCTGATACCAGAATTAAAAATATATGTAGAATTGTACTTGTGGTTGAGATTCATGGCAAAAATAAATACCTTTCAGAACTATATAGTGGAAAATCTGAAAATTTTACCATCTGTGAGAAAAAGGATTTATTGTTCAAATTTGGTCTGAATAGTTTGGTGTATTTACACCAATATAACCTCCTTTTCCCCTTGAAATTTCACCTATTGCCTGTCTTTGTTAAATCCAGGATCAAATTTAACCTTTTTATTCCAGTAAGCAGCTCTCTTTGGGTCTGTTACTCTGGGCCATTTAAGAATAATCTACAAACAAAGTCATTGCAAATGTCTCACTAACAAGTCATCTCAACACTACAGCCCTAAAAGTTCTTCTATAAACGCCTGTTCGAAGAAGAATCCTGCGAAATACCCGAGGGACGGCAACACTTGCTCATGTTCTGACACAAATAAACCTTTGAGCGAAGAAATTGAATAAATAGAGCTGTAGCTGACTATGCAATCAACCTATGTTACCCCAACGCTAACAAAGTTACAACATGTCTGCATTTATTAGTCACACGGTGGTCATCAAATGCAATTAGTTTAACAACAAAATAGCATCACTAGCAATACAGCAAGGTTTTGGGACTTGGGTTAAATCCTTGCAATTCCATGATATATATATATATATATATATATTCGCCCTTGTATTTTTTCTATTCTCTTTTAATAAGAATCGATCTATTCCAAAAAAAAAAAATGCTTGCATCAGCTTAGATTTTAAACCTGACAGAGATGTAAATAAAATAACTGATTACCGATGCAACTCCCAGAAGGCTGTAAGATACATTTAAAACTATTAAGCCACCGTTAGACACTTGATCCACCTTTTATGTCACGGCTTTGCTCGGCATTTCTGAAGACTTAATAGACTTAATCAGTAAAACAAACACATCTTTGCTAAACAGACGTGGTGCTCCGCAGCGTTCGCTCTATATAAATATAGATTTTTTTCTCTAAATATTGATCTAAACCCCTATGCTAATGTGAATGCACTGCATAGTTAGCATAGTAGTCTTAACTAGGGGTAGGCATGAGCAGTCAAAGGAATGACAGTGATCGATTATTATAACACAATACATAAAATCTGATACATCCAGTAAAAAAAATGTTAATTATAGAAGAAGTGATTAGTTACAGTAATAATCAGGACTGAAAAAAATTGGTCAAAGTCTTGTTGGCAAATGTTCTGCCATGGTTCAAAAAATCATAGAGGCCATTGTTCAGATTTGAGGAAATGTTTTACCTCAGTTTGAATTTCTGAGGTTTTTACCTCAGAAAAGTGCATGATTGTGTCCGACAGTCAAAACATTAGCTAAATAATACAGCGTTGTAGACAGATCATCAGCCCAAAGTAATATTTTTTACCTCAGGTAGATTTATTTGCTAACAAAATGTGACTAAACACCTAGCTAAAGATGTGTGTATGTTACGTTTAGTTTTTGTGGATGAAAATAATGGGATATACAATCTTTGATTCGCATGTGATGCTAGTAGAGGGTCTACAAAATCAAGATATTAGCCAAAGACATGCTGCCATTAGGGTTTGTCATGGGTACAAACATGATAAGTTGCTTAGAGATGGAACTACTTTTCCAGATATTTTCAGGTCACTACTCAGACCAGAGTAATATTTTTTTACCTCATGACTGCTAGCAGAATATGACTTATAGCATCTAACGTCGAACCTAATGCTAGATATTCTGTTTGAATGATAAAGTAGACTTTAAATTTGGCCTCAGCATTTGGTAAACACACGGCTATACCTGAGAGATAAAAATGTAAACAATGTGCAAGGTCAGGCGTGTATGAAAACGTATGTGTGTGGGGGTTCGTTTGCATTGGTGCGTTTGTTTGTTTGCTCCCATTATCTGCTGTTTATGTTTGACTAATTCACTTTGAGAAGTCCTTGAGCACATTGTGCTGAGAGTGAAGAAAGTAAAGTGTGTGTGTCGCTGAGGGTGCGCTGGTGTTAATTAGCACTACGGCAAGATGCTAATTGATAATCTACTGAACTCAGTCACTCATGAAGACCTGATTGTTATAAACCAAAACACATTTAGTGTAATGATGCCAAGAGCTAAGACCTAAAACCATGTCGCACGCTTAAGTCTGCGTGCCATACCATGCATTTCGAATGCTAATGACGGCAATAACAATCCTATATCGCTTCATTTACACCTTAAATCCTGCCATCCACATTACAGTTCCGTTAGTCATTGGGCCTCTTAAACTGAAGCTTAGACTGAAGCATTTGGAAAGTACTAAATGAAGGCTCAATTGCCATTGTTTTCAAGCTCACTGTTATATGAAATGGACGCAGCTATTGGCAATCTAAGCATTAGCTAAACACTTATATAATTAGCCACCACTAGCAGTCATTTAATTATCACTAGCCTGTCAGTGTCCAGAGAATAAGAGTGTGTCAGTCTCTTGGAACCAACATATGATAGCCAGCCGAATGTGACTCATTAATTAGGTGACATAACTTTCATTGTTCACACTATGCATTAGTGTCTGATTCTGACATTATTAATAATAATAATAACAACTTTATTTTTATATAGCGCCTTTAAAGTAGCTTCTCAAGGCGCTTTACATACAGGAAAACAAGAATACAACACACACAAAAATAGAGCAAATAATACACACATACTTATAATTACACACAAAATCAAAATGTTAAAAAAAAGCAACCATAAAAAAATGAGTTTTTAAAAGGGATTTAAAAGTAATGAAGTTCTGTGCGTCTCTGATGTGAGGAGGGAGTGAATTCCAAAGTCTTGGTGCATACGAAGAAAAAGCCCTATCCCCTACTGAACGCAGCCGTGTCTGTGGAACTACCAATAGTCCTGCTTGTGAAGAGCGTAAGATACGCTTGGGTGTGTAAACAGTTAAAAGTGCAGACAGATACTGGGGTGCGAGACCATGCAGTGCCTTGTATGTAAGCATTAAAACTTTGAAATCTACTCGGAACCTGACCGGAAGCCAATGCAAGGACTTGAGAATTGGTGAAATGTGCTCATTTTGCCTGGCTCCAGTCAGGATCCTAGCAGCTGAATTTTGTACACATTGCAGTTTATTAAGAGTAGTTTTAGGAACCCCAGCCAGTAGAGCATTGCAATAATCAATGCGGGAAAACACAAAAGTATTAATAAGCCTTTCAGTTACAGAATGGGATAACATATGGCGAAGTCTAGCGATATTTCTGAGATGAAAAAATGAGTTGTGAGATGAAAGTTCTGAGATGAAAATATTAATATAAAAGAAACCCTTAATGGTAAAATCTACATTTCTAGTACTATTTGGCTAATACTAGTTGCTGGCCCTCATTTCATGCCCCTGAAGCTAAACATGGACTTGACCAAAAGCTTTCAACAAATGCAAAATATCTTAAATATTTGTAGCTAAATTAAAATGATTAAAATATTTGTAGACTTAAAAATGTAAAGTTAAAAAAACAAAAAACGATTGAAATAAATGCTTAAAATTAGCTAATTTACCAGCCAGTATATCATTTTCAAGCTTTAAATTAGTAGACATTTATAGAAATTGGCTTAATAAACATTCTGTATTGTTACGGAGAATATTAGATAAATAAACCCATATTCAATATATTTTTACCTTCGATGATATGCACTTGTCATGGACACATTTTATGCTGAATTTACCTTATAGTTAATAATGATTGTAAATTGTTTCTTTGATGTGATTTATCAGAAGTAATTTTACCCCTCACTCAGATTTGTGTAAATAACTACGTGAATAAAGCTACAGCTTATTATCATTATTAGTTTTATTAATTAGTATACAATTCACTGAGGGTGGGGGGGGGGGGGGGCGCTGGGGGGACTGGAGTCTCCAGTCTAAAGCATTAATAACGATGTTGGCCAACAGTCAGGCTCCACTTCTCTGGAGACAAGATCCGGATTTTAATTATACACACCATCATTTCCTTATGTGTGATTGAAACTGTACATAGAAAATTTTGAGCTATACCTGCCAAAAATCACAGTGTACAAACAGAACTGCAGTACAAGCCAGAACATGGTGATACCATTCACACAAATGTGCTGCTTTGTATTAGTCTTTTTTTACCTGGTACGTTTCCTGTTAAACGCCTCAGGGTGGTCAAACCATTGATTGTATTCTAATGAGGTTAATGAACAAAATGTGCTGAAGAATTGATTATTTTCCACTGACTACGTGTAATTTGTCAAAACATTTCTTCTTTTGATGTAAAGTAGGAAGGGCTTATTCAAAAAGGAAGTTTACCCAAGTTGTTCCCTCACCTCACCAAGTCTTGTGGAAAGGTTTCAAACCCAGTATCCAATATCGTCTGAACACTTGTCTGGCGACCAGCTTCAGAATCTTAGTCTGCATATTCTCTGATTTCCATATGTTGGTTTTCTTTTTTCTTCAAGGATGTTTTCAGAAGAAAACACATTCACCGGGTTGAAAATATTCAAAGCAACCTATTAAAAACAACGTCTTTTTTCTTTCGAGTTTTTTTTCTCGGTGAGTAAACACGCTTGTGGTTAAATGGTCCCTCAAACGGTTTCTTCCAGTAAAAGTAGGTGGTTCATAGTCATGTTTATTCACAAAACACACCAGGCTCTTTAACAAAGAGTTTAAAATCTGGCTCACTAGTCTAGATGTCAGGCAACAAAAGGAGAGGAAGTCCTGAATGATTCAGGGGCCCAGAGATAAACAAGAGCCCTAGAGCATGTGTCTTGAGGCAGAGATTGTTGGAGTAGGATCAGGTTTCAGTTTTTCGTCGCAGGGCCTCAACCCTGAACCAAGTAGATTCTCATGCCTTCGTAGCGTATTATTTCTATAGACATGCTCAACACTATGCATTGAGATTTCCTATAGCATTTCACACTATTCTTTAGAGGTTCAATTCTAATTGGAAAAATACAGAATATATCTAAAGTTAATGGAAATGCTTAAAAATCCTTCGTATCCATCATCACACTGAATAGACACTCAAACAGGCACGGCGGACTGCATGTGCCTCTGGGAGTCAAACACAAACGCTGCACAACAGCCGCATGTTACAACACACTGGAGAGTTTGCTGTGAATATCATTTAATTGCTTCCAACCTGGGCCAGAGCAAGCGACATTAAAGCGAGAAAAGCTGCAATGCAATCTGTTGTACTGTAATTCCATGTGTGAAGAAGCCACTTTTAAACTGATAGCAAAAATAAATAAGGTGGACTATTATATGGGGGGTTAGGGGTGTTTATGGTTAGACATTTTCATAGTATGGTAGCCTGGAAAAATATCACTGTTCTAACGGACCATTAAAAAATCCCACACAAGTTAATAGTAAAAAAAATAATAATAATTGAAGGAAATACTTATTTTAAATTCTTTGATTAAGAAAACTTCTTAAATAATGTCGCTCCTCAACTTGGAATTCCTACTCAGGAATTCTGGATGGTGTCCTCAAGTCCAAATAATGTTCTTTAGCTCAATCACTATACAATTTAATTGTTTGTAAGTGAGTTGATGGCACCTAGGGAGTGAACCTGGGACGCTGGGATTCACTGCTGAACCCTCTGGAGGTGTCGTGGGCCTATCAGCAGAACACCCAGGAAGGAGGGCACCCACTTGACAACCCAAAGGGTGCCATCACTCAGTTGACCATCCCACGGAGTCTCAACGGTGCCTCAGTGTACTGAGTTACGAGAAAGGAGCAACCTCAGGAGAAGGAAGGACTGACGAGTAGTGTGGCAGAGGGAGCCATCACTCAATTGACCATCCCACAGAGTCTCAACGGTGCCTCAAGTATGCATTAAGGGATATCAACATCAAGTCCTATACAACAGATCTGTTTGTCAAGTATATAACAATATTTCGTGAAGGTTCGAGAGGGAAAATAACTGAAGGTAGCTGGCCAGCGTTTTGCTAGCCCCCATTTTTATTAGCTTGAAGGTTGAAATGACGTTGAAAATGACATCATTCAGAGAAATCCCCTTTCTGGGACGAATCAAATGCAGTATTAAGAACTTTATCTAGTAATTAATTGACTGTAATCAAAGGAAAAAAGTCATATGTGAAGTAACCATCGAATCCTACTCCATTATTACATGTGAAAGCTTAACTTGTGAAAGACCTCAGCAGAAGCTAAATGGTCGCACTTATGAGATTTTGTTTTGAGTTCAACCTCCAGAGTCACATATTGTCCCTCAGACAAGCTCTTCGCATATAACTTGTCTCCTGGATTGAATTCTGGGTCACAACCAGCACATTTCCAGCCTCGTAATCTTTTGACCACCACCGTAGCACCCACCTACCCTAAAGTTTTGACTTCTTTGCCTGCTTGCCTTTAACCCCTTCAGACAACGCAAAAAATCCTAAGACGTGATGACGCATTTCAGTAACTTAACACGTTAATCTGTTTCATCTTGTGTTATATCCACATCAGATAATCGAAAGTTGTGTGCGATCATCACACCACCCTAAAATGCTAAGCATTTTCTATCGTTACGGAAAACCACGCCATTTTTTTTATCCGTTTATTGTTACATTGTATGTAACTAAACAGGTTAGTTCCTGGTATCGCTTACATTATGGCAGCTACAAACAGTTCCCTCACCACACTTTTCCCTCGTATCACAAATCCGAAGTTTGTTATAGAGAAACCACAAGAGGCGAAGTTTTATTTCCATTTAGTCCCAATTAAGTTCTCAAGCCTGAAGAGTTTCTCATGGAAGAAAAGGGATATCTTCAAGGGATGGTATTAGAGATTCCCTAAGAACAAGAAAACTATCATTATATAAATTCACAAACCTATTTCAATCTGTTTGTGTGGAGCGTCTGCCAGTGGTGTGTTAAATTGTTACTATAGAAATGGTAATGTAAAAGAACAAATTTGGGTGTGTTCGAACCAAAAACACACTACAACCTACATGATTGTATAGAGCTGAAAGACAGGATTGAGAAACGCTGCACTCACTTTACCTCAGATTCTCTCTCTGCATGTGTGTGTGTGTGTGTGTGTGTGTGTAAGTGCCACACCTTGCAGAGAGGTGCGGCAGGTATGATAGAGAGGAAAAGGAAGTCTAGGATCAGTGACACAGTTTGCACAACTCTAGCACTCCTGGCTGTTTTCCGAACGCAAACCAAACCCCTACAACCTGATGTAATTAAACAAACACGTGAGTGTGTGAGTGTGTGTTCGGGATGTGTTCCTTGTTCGGGTGTTAGATTAGTGGAATAACAAGTGTTAAGCAATAACACGAGTGAGTCAGGAGCTGAGGCGTGATGTGAGCATTAGAAAGGAGCTTCAGTGAATATTAATAATCATATAGTAAACATTTCGGACTGAACTGACACTCAAGCACTGATAAAAAAAATTTAAAAAAAAGCAGCATTGGACGGTCATTAGGAATAAAGTCGTGCTGTCACATGACTGAAGACACCTGAATGTGGATGGCGTGCCACAAACGTCCTGCCAAATGCTCGACATCAACCCGTGCTGAGAAGCAGATAAAGCAACTCGTTTTGCAGGTTTTGACAAGAAGACCACGTGCAGCGTAGCAGGATCACACACACACACACACACACACACACACACACACTTCGTCCTGTACTGCTCTAAACTGACACGTGAGCACGTTAATACTATTATTATTGTATTATAATGAATATAATATATTATAATTATGCTTTCAATTATTTGGGATTAGTATCTGTCTAACATAATTTTTACGATAGCATAAAATACATGACTCAGATAGATAGATAGATAGATAGATAGATAGATAGATAGATAGATAGATAGATAGATAGATACTAAAAATGTGACTTATTATTAATAGTAATTTCTTGTTCTTTCATCTTCATTGCTCGTCTTATTTATTAATTGCCAGGCTGAAGGTTTCTGGAAGAACATTCGTCCAAAATACATCCAAGATCTTCTTTTCAATAAAACAAATACACCCCCAAATATCAAATAATACATGCCTTAACAAAAAGTCCTGGATTATATTTATTAAATGAAGCGGTAAAATCCCATCTCTACACCCAGACCCCCGAAGCATGTCCCTCGCACCATGTTCAGAATCTACCTTCGCCCCTTCAGACGTTGCAGACCTTCACGTGAATTCTCAACGAACGACTTCCTACCCATTAGAGCAAAACCTCGAACGATCTAAAACCCATCACAATGACGTCTACCTTTAAAATCATCTTTGTTTTTTCAGTGATCAACTGTAAAGCTTTATATCCTGAAGAGCAAAGATGTAATATATGGATTGAACCTGCTCTGAGACCTTAGGTTTTTGGCCTGCGGTATGGGACGGTGGAGGAGAGAATCATGGAAGAACATATTAGGGAGTTTGTAACAGTTATGGAAATCACAAGACAGACAGACACACAGACAGATAGATAGATACTAAAAAATGAAACTTATTATTAATAGTAATTTCTTGTTCTTTCATCTTTTTTCCTCGTCTTATTTTGTTTATTGCCAGGCTGAAGGTTTCTGGAAGAACATTCGTCCGAAATACATCCAAGATCTACTTTTTAATAAAACAAATACACCCCCAAATATCAAATAATACATGCCTTAACAAAATGAACTTTTATTCGCTTATGAGTTAAGATCTTAATTCTGTTGTTTGACTTTTTAACTGAATGGATGGACACTACAACAAAATCCAAAAGTCCAAAGGACAAAAAACTTGGAAAAGTAAAGTGGAAAGTGCAGAAATAAAAGCTGTAAGATCAGATAAATCTCTTTCTAACTTCAAAGTTGGTGTTTTATGGCATTTCCAGATTTCTGCTGATTTGAGTCTAATAATGAATATTTTTTTATTTGAACTTCTCGAGTCTCTCTGCTGTGGACAGGTGAAGATAAACCATGCGCTTCTCACCTTGTCCTGTTTAGTCTCATGCTCGGCGGCTGGAGATGTGGGAGATCTTGCGCTCCCTGCAGCCGCCTGGTTCGCGCTGCTGCCGCCAGTTCCACCGGCACCGGTACCACCACCACCACTACCGGCACCTCCGCCACCTCCTCCACCGCCAGCACCCGGGCTCGCGTTGCTCCTCTCCAGCGTCTCCACTTTGATGAGCCGGTGTTTCGGGGACACGTACTTCACCTCCGAGAGCGGTGCGCCCGAGAACGGAGTGCTTGCGCCGGCCGCGTATGGGTCCTCGAAGTCCAGGTCCTTTTGGAGTTTGTAGGCGGCGAGGATATCCGGCTGCGCGGGGCTCGGGTAGCTCAAGCCTACTGTGCCAGCGCCCGCGTGCTGGTAGGCTGCGGCGGCCGCGTGGCAGTGCCGGTAGTCCGGTCTTGGAGGCGCCGGCGGCGAGGCTTTGGCGCTCTTGAATCCCAGGTGCTCCTTGAACCATTTGGCCATGGTGCCAGCGCATCGCTCACCGCTCCGACACGCCGAGGTTTCCGGTCCGGGTTTCCGTGGTTCCGCGGTGCGTCTCCCCCGTTCAACCCGCGGCTCTTTCGCTCTCTCTTTCTGTACGATCTCTCCCTCTTTTTCTCTCCCTCTCCTTCTCCTTCTCTCTCTTTCTCTCTCTCGCCCGTTTCTGACCCGCGATCACTTTCCACGCTGTGGAAACTCCGGCTGTGTGAGCGCGTCCCCGAGCGCTCAGCCCACGTTTCTCTGCGCGCAAAGGTTGCCAGGTTGCGTTTTAGCTTTCTTTTTCCCAAAACGGGTTGCCAGATTGAAACAGTCCTATTACACTAAACCAAACTTCAAACCTGGTTTACACACTCTAACAAATGTAATCAGTCCCCTGATATTTTTTTTTAGCTGATATTCTCGAGATTTACACTTATTTTAAAACCAAAAGTATAAAAGTATGCAATCTGGCAACCCTGTAAAGTCTGTGCTTTGTGAATGGAGGTCTACATCTCCGCCTGTCTGTGTGACGCGTTATAGCAGGAGCAGATCACTCCAATACTGACAGCTCAGTAACACCAGGAAGCACAAACCACAAACATACAATACAATACAATACAATCTGAATAATCAAAGAAAAAAAAGTACAACAATGCATAACTACACCAACCAGGCATAACATTATGACATTATGACCAGTGAAGTGAATAACACTGATAATCTCTTCATCCTGACACCTGTTAGTGGGAGGGGTATATTAGGAAACAAGGTAATATTTTATCCTCAAAGTTGTTAGAAGCAGGAAAAATGGGCAAGCATATGGATTTGACCGAGTTTGACAAGGACCAAATTGTGACGTCTAGACGTCTGGGTCAGAGCATCTCCGAAACTGCAGCTCTTGTGGGATGTTCCTGGCCTGCAGTGGTCAGTATCTATCAAAAGTGGTCCAAGGAAGGAACAGTGGTGAACCACCAATCATTGATGCACGTAGGGAGCGAAGGCTGGCCCGTGAGGTCTGATCTAACAGACGAGCTCATGTGGCTCAAATTACTAGAGAAGTTCATGCTGTTCATGCTGCTCGACGGGTCACGACTGTTTTGACAGCAAAAGAGGGACCAACACAATATTAGAATTTAGACATACAGAGGATGTAGATTTATTTTCTGTAACGTTTAAGGCACTTCATAGACACCCTTATCCAAAGTGATATTTATAACTGAGAAGTTGAGGGGTAGGATCCAAGCAGTGGCAGTTTTGGGGGTGCTGGGATTTGAACTCATAACCCTTTAGTCAGAAGGTCACTGTCTTAACTACTTGAACTAAAAGGGTTACAACTTTTTTTTATTCAACTATACATCATGCCATAGTTCCAGTTTTAATATAAAGAAGCACAAAAAATACAATGACTTACTTCAAGTGATGGCTGATTGCTTTTGGGGTGAAGAGGAAACACCAAATTTATTGCATGAACATTACAATAAAAAAAACAATGTAAAGTGTAAAGAAATAAAAAATCCACCCAATGACATTTAGTGATAAACTAGTGAGAGAATGCCTGATTATCACAATTATACGGTAATGAAAACCGGACTTTATCATCAAATCTAACTATAAACCATTAAAATGGGAATTTTACAAATTTGAACATTGTAGTCTTTGGTACTTTGCTGTGAAATAAAGGTGATATGACACACTTCATACTGTGCTGCTATATGAAAATAATGCACTTATCCATTTTTACATGTGGGCCACTGTCTCTCTAAAGGAACCAAGGAATTGAGGCCCAAACAGACACTATACAAAAATGCATACCTCAGATTAGCATTAGTATTGAGCTAGAAGGTCACCTTTCAGAAAAGTGAGGGTCGTCTTTCCTTGGTAAAGAATAAAAAGCACAAGCACTTCATTTCAGCAAGCATAATTTGATTATTTGAATGCCCTAGTGATCAATTCCCACCTACAGTGTCTGTTTGTGTCCAACCCGCACATCTGTATGATCACCAGAGCTGTTACATCAACATTGCGCTTTCATGGATTGAAAGGAAACCTGTACTTCGCTTATGGATCCGAGCAGCAAAGCCCCAGCGCACCTTAACTCATTATAGCGTGACCTGACAGCTCGTCTGAAACTTTTCAGAAATGCTGAAATTAAACAAGTGAAAAACCTGCGTCTGGGCAGAGCTGTCACCCAGAGAGCTGTCACGGCCTCCGCGCCATGTGGCATACTGTACATAGTCTCTTAATAATCCAGAGCCTGACATTTTCCTCTACAGAAGTGGCTCTCACACACACACACACACACACACACACACACACACACACACACACACGACAATAGTCAAGCAGGGACCATGGCTTTTTTATGAAGCAGTATTTCTTTTTAATGGTTCAATGTCCTCTAAGCAAAGATCACAGAACACAGTGAGCAGCTTAACCCTGAAGAGCCTTCAAGGGCTGTTTTTCCCCACATAACTTCACTACTTCACTACTAAACAACTTACAATATTCTTAAACAATATTCTTGAAGCCCTAAAACTTTCCTAGACTTATTTTATTTAAGTGTAAGTTGATGGTTTATTGTGTAAGAACATCTTCCTCTGCATGTTGCTTCCAAACTGCTGGTAAAATCCATTATAAAGGATTTACTCATTTAGATTAAAAAAACAATTTTTCTCAACACTGAATCTAAGATTTAAAAAATACGTTCAGAAGTCAAATCAAGTCAAGAAGCTTTTATCGTCATTTAAACCATATATAGCAGACGCAGTACACAGTGAAATGAGACAACGTTCCTCCTGAACCCTGGTGCTACATTTAACAACATAAAGCTACATAACAGAAAACACAGCGATAAGGACTAATAAGTCCACATAAAGTGCATCGTGTGCAACCTGATGCAAACAGTGCAAGTCAGACAGTGCAAAGACAACACAAGACAGTGTAGGACAAATACACAAAACACAAAACAGCGCAAAAACAGCATGTAAACAGCATGTAATAATTAAGTGATATAATACGAGTGGTGCTGAAGACATGGATGTGTGTGAAGTGAGTACGAGTGTTTGTTGAGTCCGGGTTGTACAAATCAGTCACACAGTTGGGTGTGTGTGTGTGTGAGTTTCCGTTCAGTTCTGTGTTGAGGAGCCTGATAGCTTGAGAAAAAAAACTGTTGCAGAACTCATCTGATTTTTTACAATGTTACTTTGCTGACTAGATTAATTTTGCTCCTGAATGATTAACAACGAAGGAGTAATTCTCGTTTATGCAACGGTGATAATAAAAACATTGATTTATTTTTGGTCATTTATTGATTTAATGACTTTTTGAAATGTAATAAATAACTAGCTTTCAGTGTGCATTTTGAGTTGCACGGTTGTACCTGTACAAATTCGTCAATATTATACATTATACATTTTGTTTTTTTAATGAATGGGAACGTATATTTCTTCTTTCTACAGATTAATCTTCCTGCTTATTTGGTTGAATATGTTTGCGTTCAGCTAACACAATTGAGTGAATGTTGTACATTGTTCAAATGTACATTGTTCATAATGGATGGTGTAATGGATGACCCATGGAACAGCATGATTTAAGTATGAGATGTTAAACTGATTTACACATGTATGCAAAAATCCCTATGATTACAGTAAAATACAGTAAAGTACAATGTGGCATTTTTGTAAACAAAATAAATGTAGTTAAAATACTGTAGACTGCTGTAATTTAACCGTTAATTTGACAGTGAAGGTTCACAAATCCAAATAAAACATTTTTTAAAAAAGTCTGAATTCAAAGTGTCTGCAGATTTTCATAGTACAGTACAGTACAATCTGAATCATACAGTAAAATTTAATGTCAAGAAGAGCAGACTCAAGTCAAGTCAAGTCAAGTCAAGTCAAGTCAAGTTTATTTCTATAGCGCTTTTCGAAACAGACAGCTTTACAGAATTCAACAGTTAAGGTGAGCGATGTGTATTTATCCCTGATGAGCAGTCGTGGCCACTGTGGTGAAGGATAAACTCCCTTAGATGTTATGAGGAAGAAACCTTGAGAGGAAGCAGACTCAAAACAGGAACCCAACCTCATTTGAATTATATCAAGAGAGTCCGAACAATGTAGTTGAAGTATAAGAGATATGTCATGGGAAATTATATTTATATCATTGATCGGTGTGATAAAAGAACATCTGTATAACCATGGCATATTTAATTAAAGTGGCAGAAATGATATTTCTTCTATTTCTCCTAAAGGTGCACAAACTTTTGGTTGTAGGCTGGATTGGTTAATTAACTGGTTGTTTGTTTTATTGTTCTTGCTGTTAGTTAGTTGTGTTTTTTTTAAATGTTGATTGGCTGTTGTATTGGTAGTTTAGGAGGTTGGTTGGTTGTTAGGTTGCTTGGTATTTGTTGATAGTTGATTAGTTGTTTTGGAGTTTGTTGTTTGGTTGGATACTTTGATTTGGTTGGCTGTTTTGTAGATTGGTTGGTGTTTAGTTTGTTGGCGGTTTGCGGTTGGTTAGTTGTTGGGTTGGTTGATGTTTGGCTGATTGGCTGTTTAAATAGTTGTTTTTAGGTTAATTGTTTAGTTGGTTGGGTTTTTTTTGTTTGTTTATTTAGTTGTTTAGATTAGATTTGGTTGTTTGCTCAGTTGTTTGATGAGTTGGTTGGTTAATGTATGGTTAACTGTATGGTTTTTAAATGTTTTGGTTGTTCAATGTTTGGTTGTAATTTGCTTGTTTAGATGGTTGGTTAGTTGGTTGGCTGTCTTGTTTATCTGTTTTAGGTGTTCATTTCCTTTTCTTTTTGCTTGCTTTTTTGGTAAAAGAATGCAGTACAATATAAATTACAGGCAGCAACCTATAAAAAACTCAGGAGTCTGGGATGTATTTTAGGAGGCCTTCTAGTTATTTAGGTTTTAAAAAAGCTGAACGGATGTTCAGTTGGATTCTTGTTACAGCATAAAAATCCAGGAAGGTTATAAAACAAGCCCATAAAGTCTTAAGTGTCTAGAAAAGAGTCATCTGAATGCATGTAACTGCATATATTTCTTGAAGCACAATGCATTTCGTTTTTGTATTTTTTCAGGCTGCACAAGCATTGAAAGCTCCCTAATCTCTAATCAGTGCAATATTGTTTCCAGATCCAATGAAGTGATATAGAGTTAAACAGTCACTTTAAATGTGTGTGAGTAAATTTAACACGAGTGCAGTCCTTATGCATTATCACACTTCATTTCAGTATGCAACGTAATTTGAATCTTATATGCCAAGGCCTTATTTTTTTTTTTCCACCTGTCAACAACATTATCAAAGCATATACCCAGTTGATTAAAGGCGGATTACGTTGAACAGCCACCTGAACCGTTTCATTAAAGCATGCCGAGACGGAAAAGCAACAGTAAACAGAATAGCCTATTGGTCTGACATTTGGAAGTGTCTATGAATTTGGAATATATATTCATCTGATTTCATGTTTTCCTCCACCATTGTCACAGCTGTGCTTTGCGTCGGGAAAGAAAAATGATATTGTTTGTGAGAATGCACTCTGATCCAGTTAACGATCTAGTATATATATATATATATGTGTGTGTGTGTGTATATTACTGATGCAAACTATTGATTTGCTCCTTAGTAGCCTCATGTCAGCTGAAATATTTGATACTGTGAATATAATGTTAGAATAACTGTAAAAGATTTATTGAATAAGTAAGGAATAAAACAGGCTCGGGCATGCTGCTGTAAGAAGATAACCCACGATGGGCCGCTGTGATGCTGTTACATCCCCCAGATTAGATAATTTTCCTGTAACAGCACATCCTGAATTGTGTTTTATTCCTTTTATAACACATTTATTACACATTTAAAATGATTACATTGCACTTTATTTGAACAATTCTTTAATCCTCAACTATTCCTCACTCATCAAAGCAGTTTTAAATTATTTTCTTATTGTTTTTGTGTTTTATTTTATTAAAGTTTATTAAAGTAAAATTTACTTGTCATATTACCAAGAAGGCGAAAGACTATAAAAACGCTGACACTCTTCATATTTTATGATTATTTTTTTAATATTAACATATTAATAACGTTATTAATGATTAGAACCTGCAATACAAAAAAAAAAAAGTTATATTTAGCATAGTGTAACTCTTGTAAATATATGAAGTGCTTGAAAATTAATTCTATTGTTTCACTTTAAACAAATATTGACTTATAGACGTGTACTTTTTCTGTTAAGTAACTTGTAGAATGTGTGTGATTTTTTTCCTCCTTTCTCCTGGTTAGTATTCATATTGAAAACTGTGTTTATGGTTGTTTATGTTTGTTAAAATTCTGTAAAGCTGTTTTGAGACAATGTCTGTTGTGAAAAGCGTTATAGAAATGAACTTGACACACATGGTTGGATCGAGAAACTGTAGCAAGGCTGCAATGATCGTAAACTGCAAACACGGCGATGTAACATCAATTTAACATTTCAGGTGATATTTCTGAATTTGAGTTCAAGAAAAAGGAAAATAGAACCAATAAAATAAAGGAATGTAACACACTTTATGGACCCAATAAGATTTAAATAGAGTTTGAATAAAGAAAAAATACAAGGCTGTGCTCACATATTTCATTCAGTGTGGATTGCAAAATGGAAGAGGTTCTGATTAAAGAAAACCATCTGGCATGAATTGGCCTTGAGGTTCGGTCTCTTTCTTTACTTCATCTTAAAAAAAATGCTAATAACCCCTTGACACAGGTGACCCATTCTTATCCGCTCTTCCTCCTCCATCTGTCTTATATATAAATATACAGACATATTCTTACACTTATTCTGAACTTCTGCAAACTTATTATGCTACACCTCAGACCATAAATTTAGCTTTTTATCTGCCTGGATTGTAGTTATAACATGCTGCGATGAAAACATAATCCATTTGACCTATGAATATTAATTTAAAGCAAAAACTGTGTTTATTTAATATGGGTTGACATTAAAAATGGAAGACTAAGCATATTATATTTTAAAAAGCCATAGACGCATCACCGTTCGACTGACAATATCTAATAGACGTTTAGATATTTAGATTTACGCATAACCTACAGCATAGCACGTAGGCATGAATATCTACGGTTAAACCCTACAGAGATTATTTCTGTCAAACATAATTTCACAGGCTAAATTATTTCCACAAACTCCACCCTGTGGAGACACAGTTATTTTCCTCTCATTTTTCCTGTTTATCTTCGGGGGCTTCCCGTCTCATTTATCTTGCAGCCCAGATGCAGTTCTCTGTGAAATTATTTTGTAATTGTATTTATTTTTGACGTGATGAACCCAAACGCGGGAGCTACAGGAAGTGCTTCTTGCTGGGCTGGCCCACTTTCTCTATACGTCTGAGGGTAAATACCAGAGAAACACCAGATGTGCTGGGTGAAAGGGCGATAGAAGTGGAAAATGAGGACATTAGGGTTTGTTATTTACTTGTGCTAAAATCATATAAACTGTCCTCTGCTCATCCCAAGACTTATTGAATTGATAGTATTCCCAATCAAAATATAATTTAAATACTGATTAGCATTATACCTGCATACGCTGTACATTTTAATGATTGGTGCTCAATCCAAAGCACAGGGCATTGACATTAGAACAGCAGTAAATTTATTTCTATACCAGTCTCTCCATTTTTCCTTTCCTGAGGTCACAATACACAATACCAGAACCTCAACGGGTTACAAAGTACTAACATCATCATAGCACCGGTTATTATGCCTTATGACACCTGTGTGTGAATGTAATATAAAGCTGCAGTTACAAAAATGTCCACATCCGAGCCAATCTGAATGAAGAATTTGGTACGCATGAGTTTAAAAATTGTCATTTTGGGACCATTTGTGAAACCAAACTATAAATGCAGCACTCCAGAAAAGACCTGAAATATAGTCATATCCCACTCTCGATCTTTATTCAGCTGCTGGAGAAAACCTTTACAGCAATCACTCAGTATGATTCACTTTATCATGTCAGTATGTCTGAATCTTTCTCCATTTCTGCTTCTCTATCTGTCTTTATCTGTCTCAGTCTCGCTCTCGTTCCTAGTGGTTCTCTATTTCTCAGTCTCTCTTGTGACACGGTGTTGTGAAGGTTTCGCTCCATCATGTGACAGTACGCCATTAAAGAACAAAGACTATTATTCTTTTCTGTCGATGACTTGGGTCTTCTATCCAAAAGGTCCAGAGGATTTTTTTGCGAATTGTTGGCATAGCAAAAGAGGCTGAAATGTTTACAATGTCTCTTGTCCTGTGTTCTGCTCTTTGTAATTCATAATATGTTTGTGGTGGTTCAAGGTTCCTCCAGCTCTGTAACTGGTGTGTGTGTGTGTGTGTGTGTGTGTGTGTGTGTGTGTGTGTGTCTTTTGATTTAGATGAATGACTGCAGCACGCTCCATGGCTTAGCCTCCACACATAGGCTGACACACTCAATAGCCACTGACAAATGAGAGCCTAGAGCCCATCTTCTAGCTCTCTCTCCCTCTAATGTCGTCATGTGAGCTTCACATTTGTCCGGGTCAGGTGTCATTTATGGCAACGGTGGTAATACAATTTCTGATTTGGTAAAATCATTGTCCAACATTGTGACAGTGATTCCGATCTCACCTCCTTGAACACAGATTGGATTTCTTCCAGATTCTAACACCATAATAATCGCTTTTTTCACTCCAAGCTGGAACATACAAAACCTTTATTTTACAGTATCTTAAAGCTTAAATATGCGCTTGTCATATAGCGAGGATCATGCGTCGTCCTGTTGTTTAGTCACGAATCAATACTCCATTTTGTTTGTTCTCAGTGCTCAAAGAGTTGGACCGTCAGGCTTTTCCTTCTTGCTATAAAAGCGTTTCATTATACTGAAGGGTGATTATCTAGGTGAACTGCACTTAGATCAATATTGATCACAGTGCCAAAGAGACCAGAAAAAAAGGACACTCTCTATTTCCAAGGATCTATTTGCCTTAAATGCTTCTCTCTGACATTCTAATCCTACAGTAGCACCCAGTGCAAATGGTGAGGCTTCCAATTTACTCGCTTTACAAACCAATATAATATTTATGTGAATATCTGCTTGTGTATTTGTGTATGAATGCTGAAATTTTAAACAAACTCATTTGCAATCGATACCTGCCTCATCACTGGAAATCTGTCTAAACCGGCACAAGTTCCAGCTTCTCTGCTTTCTCTTATAGCTTTAAAACTCACTGTGCATCATAGTATAGTCATATTGAACAGTAGTTTTAGAGTCACTGTAAAGTCAAAGTGCATCGTAATAAAAGCATATGGCATATTGTCATTTTATTAATGTATTTTATAGTGGTTTTTTTTTTTTTACTATATGGTTTTACTGTGATTCGTTTTGTCCAATATAGTAATATTATTGTCAAATATAATTATATTAATTATTAGTATTAGTATTATAGTATTATTATTAATCTATTATTATGATATATAGCCAAAAATATCAATATAATCTAAATATATAGGCATAGGCTATATATCATAATAATAAATATACTAATGTATATTATATAACAGTATTTTTTATAAAATACTATAATTTATACATTATAGCAATATTATAATAAAACTAATACTAATAATTAATATTATTATATTGGACAAAACGAATCGTAGAATCATAGTAAAACCATATTGTACGAAAAACACACTATAAAATACATTCGTAATACATTAATAAAATGACTGTGTATTAAAGTTATGTTTAATAAGTTATGTTGAATAATGAAAGCATAGGAAACTAGTGATTGTACGTATGTTTGGTGTCATGTATATTTCTGTGTGGTTTAAGTAGAGCGAGTCTAAATGCATCATTACATGGTAGTTTGTTTATCTGTGTGTTCAGGTAAAGCTCCATTTCTAAAATAAGCTTAACCCGCTATGGTGTGCTAATGCTTGGGATAAACTCTGTGAGTCCGGGGTTTCTGTCTGAGGCATTTGGACTCTTCCTCGGGGTAATCATACAGTTGGCTGTCATTCTTGTCTGCATGAGTTGCAGTAGCTATCAGACACAGGCTCTGCTCGATGTGCCTGGCACTAAAAAGTCCTCTCGGGAATTTGTTTGTGACGAGGCATGCACATTTTATTTTTTAATTGTTATCTATTTATTGCTACAGAATTATGGTATGATACTTCCTGGTTAATCTTAACCTATTATAAAGTATAAGAATATATTTTATTTATATTTTTTATATCATTTATATAAAATAATATAAAAATGTGTACAATAATTACAAATTTTTTAATATTTTTTTTGTTACCACTTCCCAATTTCACAGGCTGTTTGTCAGTAATCTCCCTTGCATGTGAAACAATTGGTTGATTGGTTCTTGCTGGAATCTTTAGGCTCTATCAATACCTTGCTTGTCTTTTAATTGCATATTGATTTCTATTTATTAAGGCTGATATTTATTTCTTTTGTCCAAGTATCTGTTGCGACTGTGTCGAACGCCTAAACTCAGTGGTCTTTATATGCAGAAGTCTAGCAATGGTAACTTTACTGTTAGTGATGCATTTGCTGGGGCAATACGGTGCTTCGGAGTGAATGAATTTATTTATGTACAAGTGCCGATAACAATTATAAACACACATGAGTTAAAGACAGCTACATGACTTGTTGTGACATGGTGTATTTATTGTTCATACAGATTAAGACAATATATAAAGGTACTGGAGAGGACCTTATAACTGTCCAGATGTTTAACAGAACCTGTGTAATTAAATATGAATTGTTCAAAATCAACAGTTACAAATAGAAAAGCTTTTTATTTATTATTAATTTTTTTTTTTTTACTTTTTTTGTCAGAAAGTTTCAAATATCATCCACATTAAATAGAGGTGTGTACACACACACATACACACACACACACACACACACACACACACACACACACACACACACACACACACACACACACACACACTCATAAAAAATTAATCATGCAAGGAAGTTTTTACTTTGGTGTGGAGAAATTTTGGAATCCAGTGCAAATCCAGATACAGACATAAGTATTTTTAGTAAGAAAGAAAGAATGTTAGGAATCTGGGGTCAGTGCACCCAATCAGCCATGATACAGCACCCCTGGAGCATGAAGCGTTAGGGGCTTTGTTCAAGAGCCCCAATAGTCGTAGCTTGGTGATACCTGGGCTTGAACCTCCCAATCTTCCAATCAGTAACTCAGAGCCTTAAACACTGAGCTTCCACCTCCCCACTTGCCTGTACATGGCAAGGTATCAACCTGGATCATCATGCACACTATTATTCACATAAGTGTAGCCAATTTACCTGCTCAGGCATGTTTTGTGAGGCAGAAGGAAACCTGAAATCCAGGAAGAGGAAACCCACACGGATACATGGAGGACATGCGAATGTGACAAATCACTACCCACTAATGATCCCCATTGAAAAGCTGGCCAGAAACGTTGGTAATTCCACAAATTTACTTCAAGGCAGATGCAAAACAACATAAAGTTGAGAGCAATGGTGGCTGTAGATTGTATTTGTAATCCAAATGACCGAATAAATGGACATACCCAGGCACAAGGCTGAGATAAACACTCTGATAGACATAGCAAAGCCAAGCCTGTGAACACACTCCCTCCTGCATTGAGACAGAAACAGCATGCTGCTGAGCAGGCTCCACTGGGAATGGACTAGATGGCAGGAGTTACTAATGATAGCTGAGAGCTTATCCCGCATTCCTCTCTCCATCCTCATCTCCAGGGTATTAATGTCGAGTGCTAGGACTGAGCCAACCTTTTGTGAATTTATGTGCTTTTGGCAGTACACTACTTGCCACCTCTAGCTCATAGTTACATTTATGCCAGGAAAGCTTTGCCTCATCAGACTGTTATCTCCTAGTCATCTCGGAGACTTCTTGTATGTTGAAGATTCAGATTTGGAGCCTATCTTTGATTAAATGTCTGTAAGATAGATGAAAGTCCATCGCCGAGAACTTGGTACACACATTCACACCAACAGACAATTCAGACTTACCTTGTGGGATGGGAGGACACAAGAGGAAATCCACACACTGACACAAGAAGAACATACAAAACATCATACAAGCAGTTACCCCAGATCTCGATTTACCCAGAGACCTAGGAGCTGTGAGGTAGCACCTGAATCTACCACCATCCAGTTTAAGTAAGTTT
Organism: Silurus lanzhouensis; assembly: GCA_039877035.1. Taxonomy (NCBI): domain Eukaryota; kingdom Metazoa; phylum Chordata; class Actinopteri; order Siluriformes; family Siluridae; genus Silurus; species Silurus lanzhouensis. The sequence goes on along the minus strand of JBCEWE010000350.1, from coordinate 3,541,917 downwards.
TTTGAGTAAAACTTTACTTGTTAGCTACATATGCCTCATATTCCTCAGTGCCCTAATGAGGCAAACCTCAACTAGCAAACACATCTTGCATAATTAATTCTAGGTTTAACCAAAAGACGATGACCTGCTATTTCCAATACACTAATAATTAATGAGAACATAAATATTAAACTAAACTAAATATTGAGACCTACTGTCAATGCACAATACAAAGGCATGGCCTATATATCATAGCAGATGCACTGCAAAAAATAACCATTTACATATAAGAAATAAATGCATGGTTTAAGAAGATACAGACTAGAAACAAGTCAAATTATCTGCCAGTGCAGTACGATAATTACACATGCTAAGATTTCTTAGAATAAGAAAACATATCTAGGCTTTAGTAAAGAACAAAATGTCTTAAAACAACCAATAAAACACTTGTTCCAAGCAGGCGATTTAGTCTAATTGACTTCATTGTTTCTTTAAACCGTTTGCTTTTTTTTAATTTGTGTGAAAAGATCTTAAAACCAGTGCTACTAAACAAAATAATTCTTCTTGAATTAAGAATCATCATTATCCATTATCTTAAAGTTAGACAAAACATTTAAACTAAAAACAAGGTTACTATTAAAATAAAGATTAGACATACATGTGTATTGTCAACAATTATTTATTCAAATGAAGACTCTCTTGTAACACACAAAAACAAAGCGAAATCATTACATGTTGCTTCTCAAAATACTTTGGAAAAAAAATTATTAAAACATAAAATCTTATTTTATGTACAATGAACAATGACAGATATTCAACATAAGAAACTGAAATCAAAATACAGAACAACTTAAAAGTAAAAAGTTAAAATCAGTACTTTGTAATAAGAACAAGAAAAAAAAAAAAAAAGAATTACCATCCTGGATAATGTTTGGAAAGCATGTGGAGACTTAATGCTACAAAGTTTTATTAATTGTTATCAGGTTGTAATTAAATGTGTTGGTGACATAAACCAAGCATTTGGAATAAATGATACTAATGAACAAGTTCTGCTCTTGAATAGTGTTTGATTTGTAAAATAAGATCAAGTAAGATTTTATTAAGATTTGAACACTTGAGGAGTTTTTTTGCAGTGTGCTAAATAATTTTTTAAAGCTATCAGAAAAAAACAATTCCTGCTAGTTGAGTATGAAAACTGAGGAGAATAATGTAGTGAAATTTCAATATAAATGCACTGAAGATATCCGGACAATCTCCCTACATGCCTCTCCAACATCATCTCCAATCAAGACACAATAAAATCCCCCTCAACAGCTCTGCAGTGAGGAGAAATTACCATGACAACGGACACACAGAAATAGAGGACTTCTGTGTCGTTCAGAGACAGACAAATAGAGTTCTTCAACTCTTCAACAATCAACAGCCCGTGGATGATAAATAAGTAATTTCCTCGCTGGCTTGTCGAGGCGCGGGAGCGTATCCTGCCAACTCCATGGAAGAGCCGCTGTCGGAAGGATGATTAGACGTTGAAGATGATGGATGATGGAGGCGAAGACTCCTCGACCGGAGATGCGCCTGGGCCCCGTACCAGCTGGCAGCATGCCACTGAGAGGAGACCACCCGACCCGCTCGAAGGGGCAGCCTCATTAACCCAGGCACACTGGCTTGACTATCTCACCACACACGTAGATGATAGGTGATTCCACTCTGCCTGCTCGATTTACTGCCACTTCCTACCAGCTAAATAGCCTTGCATGCATCTCATTTTCTCTCAAAAGCATTACATGCCCAATTGCTGGACCTGGTGCTTGTAATGAGAAGATTTCATGCAAGCGCTAGACGTATATCAGATAGTTAGGTATGATTTCTCACATATGCTATGGAGTTCGAAGCGCTCGGTAGTGACTGTGAAAGCTTTCAAATCTGCAACATACAACAATAGATAATGTGGGATACTGAATAGTGAAGTTTACAATAGGCTTGTTATCTCTCTCTCTCTCTCTCTCTCTCTCTCTCTCTCTCTCTCTCTCTCTCTCTCTCTCTCTCTCTCTCTCTCTTTCTTTTTCGCTATGTGTTTTACATTTTACAGTCCAGAGGGAGAGGCAGCAGTGTTACGGTCTGGCCTTCATCTTGTCCTTTTTTAGCATGAACATAATTAGCGCTTCGTGATAAATCTTTGGAGACTTGTTCTGGCACAATATATTTAATTGAACTCAATTATTCTGAAAAATTGAATTGTTGTAGAATAAAAAAGAATGACAATCTATCACACTACAAGGCCAAATCTGAAAAAGAGGAAGAAAGGGGAAAATGCTAATTGTTTCATGATCATGACTCACCTGTCCTTGTGAAATCCGCTGAGCTTTGTTTCTGACAAAACCACAGTAAAGGTCACAACCTTCAGGGTGGAGGGCAGAAGTGAAATAAAATGCCGACTGGTGGCCTGTCAGCTCCTGTCATGCAGCATCTTTTTCATTTTATTTCCTGTGTCCATTCATTTCCAAAACACTTCCAATGTAATGTCCATGACTTTGGGATTCATTTACTGAAACAAGATTGTTAAGAATTCTCAGGGTTGTCATCTCTTTTCGCACTTTATATGCACAGCAATTTCTCTATCAAATACTTTTTATTTTTACAAGAACACAGTGATACCAAAGAGCAAGAGATTTTTTTATCCATTTTTATGCACGGCATCGGGAGAAATATACGTTTTTTTTAAACGCACGACGATGCCGAAAGATAAACTCCAGAGAGAAATTGTTGTGAAAGGAAGACAGTGAACAATGACTTTCTTGGTCGGCTACTGTTTAGATACAAGCCGTTGTAACGCGTTGAGTCTGGGTGAACGGAGAGCTCGCTAACTCCAGTTACAACAGAAATCATATAAGCACAGACAGGTTTCCAAAACTCGTGCTTTTTAATTTT